>NW_004624855.1:4566536-4582260 GCF_000247695.1 Heterocephalus glaber | reverse complement strand
ATGTTGAGTACGCCAGTTATAAAGGTCACTAGTGGCGAAGGGCCAGTAGTGATGATGCTGGTTACCATGTTCATCAGGGAGCCCTGTCGCCCTTGGTGGGAGAACAGTGGAGTCTGCCAGTCCTGCCAGAGAGGCGGCACGCCAGTGGCGAGTGTTCTGGGTGTGGCCATCCCCACTGCTGGTGCCCGGAGCCGGCCCTCTTTTCCCGGCTCCGGCTGGGGCCAGGACTTCTCCCCCTGCCTGCTGTTGTGGGGGAGTGGAGAGAAAGTGGTAAGGGGGGGGAGGAGATCTTCCTCGGTTCCTCCTTGGAGGACAGGGTAAAGTGGCACGGATGGATGTAAACACACGAGGGTCGTTTATTCAAGCTCAAGCAGGGACTCCCAACTGTCACTGCCGCAGCAGGTCAAGATTGAGAGCCCCGACTCCAAATCAGCAGGGGTTTTTATAGTGGTTACAGCAAGGTTCTAGATTGGCAATTAAACCTGATTGATTGTGCCTTGCATACCCAAGCTGCAAACAGTAGATTATAACATAGATAATGGGCATACACAGAGATGTAGTCTTGGTCCTTGCAGAAATTTATGTTTAAAATTACACTTGTAGAAATGAGACTGTGATCCAGTGAACACACTCCTTGAAATTTATTCAAATGACCTAAAAATGTGTGGCCACACAGAAACTTGTACAAGAATGTTTATGGCAGCTTTATTCATGATTGCCAAAACTTGAAAGCAACCAAGATATCCTTTAGTAGGTGTATTAGTTACTTTCCCATCACTGGGACAAAATATCTGACATACTCAGTTTAAGAAGGAGAATGTTAGTTGGGCTCATGGTTTAAGAAGTTTCAATCCACCCTTGGCTGGCTACAAAACAGAAAAATCATGTTGGAAGGTCATGGTGGAGGGAAGTTGCTCAGCCCATGGTACTCAGGAAGCAGAGAGAAAGCAAGAGCCAGAGGGAGAGATATACCCTCCAAAGGCACAACCTCAGTGACCCATCTCTCCCAATTAAGTTCTACCTCCCAATGTCATATTCTGCTATGAACTCATCAATGGACTAATCCACTGATATATAAAACACCCCATGATCCTGTTACCTTCCAAACATGCCACCTCTGACCCTATCAGACTTTTGGGAGATGTTTAAAATCTAAGTCAAAATAGAGGGTGAGTGGATAGTTAAACTATGGTTTGTCCACACAAAGAAATACTATTAGCCTTAAAAATCAATATGCTGTCAAGAAATGAAAAGACATAGAGAAACTAAATACATAGCACTGATTGCTCTGGCTAATAGTTTTGAGTACTATCTTGAATAGAAGTGATGATGGTAGACATCCTTGTCTTGTTCCTGATTTTAGAGAAAATGTTTTTTTTGTTTGTTTTTCTCCATTTAATGTATTGGTTGTTGATTTGTCATAAATAGCATTTATCAAATTTAGTTAATGTCCTTGTAGACCTATTTTTTTCAGAGTTCTTATCCTGAAGGGGTGTTGGATTTTGTTGAAGGCCTTTTTTACACCCATTGATATAATCATGTGTTTTGTTTTGTTTGGTACCAGGATCAAATTCAGGACCTTGCACTTGGGAGGCAGGCAGTGGAATCACTGAACTTAATCTCTGACCCTGATTATGTGGTTTTTGACTTTGCTTCTTCTGTTTATGAGACATACTACATTTATTGATTTGGGATGTTGAACCATCCTTGTATAACTGTGATGAAACCTACTTAATCATGATTTATGATCTTTTTGATGATGACCTGCATTCTATTTGCTAATATCTTGTTGAGGATTTTTGCATCTATGTCCATTAAGGAAATATGCCTGTAATTTTCTTTTTCAGTTGGGTCTTTATCAGATTTAGTAATGAGAGTATTGCTACCTTCCATGAATGAATGTGGAAACATTCTATCTTTTTCACTTTCTTTGAAGAGCTTGAAGATTATAGGTAATATACTATCCTTTAAAGTATGGTAGAATTCACCCATAAATCCATCAGGTCCTAGGCTTTTCTTAGTTGGTAGATTCTTTATTATTATCTCAAGTCCATTGCTTATTCATGTATTGTTCAGAATGTTTGTGTCTTTTTGAATTAACACTGGTAATTTCTATGAGTCTAGGAATTTTTCCATTTCTTCAAAAATTTCCAATTTATTGGAATACAATTTTCATAATGTTTACTATCTTCTAAATTTCAACAATGTCTGTTGTGACTTCACCTTTTAATTTTGAATTGCATTGATGTGAGTCTTTTCTCTCTTTCTCTTAGTAATTTTGGTTAAGGGCTTATCTATCTTGTTTATACTTTCAAAGAACCAGCTCTTTGATTCAGTGATTATCCAGAGCAATCAGGCAAGAGAAACAAATAAAAGAGATACATATAGGAAAGGAAAACTCAAATTACCATTTTTTGCAGATGATATGATAATATATCCCAAAGAATTCTAACAAAAATTCTTAGAATTAATAACCAACATCAGCAATATAGCAGATTACAAAATCAACCTAAAAAATCAATAGCATTTTTCTACACTAATAATGAACTCAATGAGAAGAAAACTAGGAAAACTATACCATTCATGGTAGCATCAAGAAAGATGAAATACCTAGGAATTAACCTAACCAAGGAAGTGAAAAACTTTTCAAAAGAAAACCACAGTAATCTGAAAAAGGAGATGAAAGAAGACATTAGAAAATGGAAAGATGTCGCCTATTCCTGTATAGATAGGATCAATATTGTCAAAATGGCCATACTTCCGAAACTATTTTACAGACTTAATGCAGTCCTTTGAAATACCAACAGCATAATTCAAAGACCTAGAGAAAACAATTCTCAAATTCATATGGAACCAGAAAAGACTCAGAATAGCAAAAGCAATCTTGGACAACAATAGCAAAGCAGGAAGCATCACATTACCTGACCTCAAGCTATACAACAAAGCAACAGTAATAGGAACAGCATGATTCTGGAACAAAAACAGACATGGATCAATGGAACGGAATATAGGGTACAGAAACATCCCCAGACACATTTAGCTATTTGAAGTTTGACAAAGGAGCCAAAAGCATATGTTGGAGGAAAGATAGCCTATGCAACAAATAGTTCTGGGAAAACTGGATATCTGCAGAAGATTGGAACTGGACCCGAATCACTCACCATGTACTAAATTAAAATCAAAATGGATCAAAGATCTAAACATTAATAGAGAAACATTGAACTTGAGCCAGGCTAGGGGAGGGGGAGCCAGACCCCACACCTTGGCCTCATCCATGCTACCTCAAGAGCTTCTGTCATCACTGCAGGGCCACTGGGTCCCCTATTTTTGTGGAGTGGAGAGGCCAGGCCACATGTCAACACCCTTGGCCAATGAAGAGTCACCAGAACCAGTTAAGGATGGGACAGCAGCAGAAAAGCCCTGGCCAGGTGTCCACAAGCCCCCATTCAGTCTTATCTGCCAGCTGTGTGACTTTAGGCAAGTCTGGGCTTCATTTTTTTCTAAAATGGGCTCAGACAGCTGCTGTGTGAATCCTTTTCCAGGGGACAGCAGTGACCCCTCTCCCAGCCCTGTCCCCACCAGAGTCCCGCCTCTCCAGGCAGTTGGCACCCAGCCCAAACTGGGCTCGGGGCTCCTGATGGGTTAACTGGGCACTCCTACTCCCTTCTCCTCCATGGTTCTGACTCTGCCTTCTGTGAGAGAGGGGGACTCAGCTTCACTCTTCCTCCTGAAGCAGCCTGTGATTCACTTGCCTCTCTCTCCCTCTCTCCTCCTCTTCTCTCCCCTTCTCTCTCCTCATCAGCCCTGGTCTTCTGATCCCTCCTCTCCTCCTGCCCCTTCCCCCTCTTATCTTTTATCTATTACATGCCAGAGGCATCCGAATGTGAGGCCCCAGATCACCACCAAGGACTTGGGGTTACTATTCAAAATCTTTTATTTTTTGTATCACAGTGTGGGCCCCTGGCCCCAGAAGGAAGAAGCACTCTTCCCCCTGCCACTTCTGTCCACACCTGTGGGGGAGGGGGGCTGTGACTTACCCCCACCTCTGGTGGTGGGCTGGGGGCCTCATAAGATCTCAGGAGGCCTATGGTGGGCCCTTGGCCCTCTGGGCAGAGCTGCCTGTCCCTGGCCAGAGTGTGGCACTGTCCAGCTGTGTCTGCCAGGCCTCTTTGTCCTTTGGCCCAGTCCCACCTGCTGCATGGAAGATGCACTCCCTCCTGGCCCCAACACATCACCTCCTTAAGTCTCAGTTTCCCTGTCACTGGAGCACCCCTCCTGCCTGCCCACCTCGAAAGGTTGTTGTAGGGTATAGCAAGAAGAGTCCCTGAAAGCCCTTGAGAGTCTGGGGCTGCCCTCCCTTGTGTCCCCTAGGAGGGCCCAGCCTAACCCAAAGCCAGACAGTTAGGAAAAGATTCGGGTATTGTGGGGCAGGGTGTGAAAATTTAGTCCTTTCCAAAGGAAGGGGTAAGTGATTTGACCCTCACCTTGGCTGTCAACATGTCCACCCACGTGTGTGGCTTCAGAGCACCTGCCCAGCCAGTGAGTCTGGGAGCAGCTCAGGGATTTGTGATAAAGGACAGGACCCTCCCTCTGTCAGAGCAGAGGCTGGCTAGAACAGGTTGAACCAGGGGCCCTGGCATGTGACAGCCAGGATGAGTGCTGGCCACTCAGCTGTGTCCCATTCCTTCACAGAATAAATTGAAGAAAGAGCAAAAAAAGAAAAAAAAAAGAAAAAAAGAAAGAAAGAAAGGGGGGTGGTGACAAAGTAGATAAAACACTTAGTTTTAGGTGTAAGAAAGAATTACTAAACAGAATTGCAATTGCACAGGAAATAACAAGAATCAACAAATAGGATAACATCGAATTAAAAAGCTTCTGCACAGCAAAGGAATCAGTTAATAGAGAGAAGAAACAACCTCCAGAATGGGAAAAAAATTTTGCCAGCTATTCCCTAGATAGAAGACTAACATCTAGATTATATAAAGAAATTTTTAAAAATTAGGCATCTAAGACAAAAGATCCAATCAAGAAATGGGCAAGTGGTATGAACAGACACTTCTCAGGAAAAAATGCAAATGGCCAAAAAATATATGAAAAAAATGTTCAAATTCCCCAGCCATTAGAGAAATGCAAATTAAAACTACACTAAGATTTCATCTAACAACAGAAAGAATGGCAAACATCAAGAAATCCGAATAACAAATACTGAGGAGAAATAAAGGATTATTCCTATATTGTTGATGAGTATGTAAAATAGTGCAATCATTATGGAAATCAGTATGGAAATTTTTCAAAGAATTAAAATTAGAAATTCCATATAACCCAGCAATTCCCCTTCTAGTAATCTTCCCCAAAGAGATAAAGACATCATATAATAGCAATATATCCATATCAATGTTTATAGCAGCATAATTCATACTAGCTAAATACTGGAAGCAGCCTGTATACTCATCAACAGATGATTGGATAAAGAAAATGTAGTATCTATATATAATGGAATACTACTTTGCTATACAAAAGGACAAATTTAAGACACTTGTAGGAATATGGATGCACCTGGAAAAGACAGTATTAAGTGAAATAAATCAGACACACAATCTTAAGTACTATATAGTATCTCTCATTTAAATAAGGCAAGGTAAAAACAAAGATCACAATAAAGGATGGATAGAAGGGGACAAGGGGGTAAATCTCTTGCAAATGGGAAGGTGTCCTGAGAACATGGGAGAAAGGGGAAGGGGAAATAAGCAGAGTTAAGATGTGCTACATACAGGAACTTAATAACCTCAATGAGTATAAACATTATACGTCATAAATATGAGATAAGATTATTAATACAAAGAAAAAAGAAAATGGAGAAAGGGGATTTAGAGGTGGAAGGACAGAGGCAGGATGGAAGGAAAAGGAGTTATTTTTAAAAAGAACCAAGCTATATTACATATGCATACCCACTCCCCAAGCTGTTTGTAAACTGCATCTACTGCAAACATGTACTAATAAACATAAATAAATAGCACTAACTAAAGGATCCTAAATTTTTTTTTTTTTTTTTTTGGTACCGGGGATCGAACTTGGGTCCTTGCGCTTGCACAACAGGCGACAAAACCACTGAGCTAAATCCCTGGCCCAAGGATCCTAATTTTTAATGTCTACATATGACCTTCTAAAACAGGAAAACCTATAGACATGGGAAAATATCAGTGGCTGTGGAGGTTAAGGGGACAGAAGGATGAGTTGATGACTCACAAAGTATTTTTAGAGCAGTGAAAATACTCATTATATCTATACTTATCAATAGATGTCACTGTAAATTTGTGCAAATCTATTGAATGTGCAACACCAAAAGTCAACCCTAATGTAAACTATAGACTTTGTGTGACTATGATTCACAACTGTACTTTATCATGGTACATCTAAGAACAAACATAAGCAGGACCACTTTCATGCAGAATATTGATTGTGAAGAAAGCTGTGAGTGGGCTAGTACAGGAGGTATAAGGGAGTATGTGGAAAGATTCTGCTAAATTTTCCAGTGAACATAAAACTTTTCTAATAAAGTTTATTTTAAAAAATGAACAAGAATAACTAGTAATCTTTCTTTCTTCTTGTAAGACCACTTTCTTAATGAGATTCTCCCCTTCCTTTTGTTTTTTGCAAATAATGTAAAACAATTTGATTAGACCATGAAAGAAAAAAAAAGAAGTAATTTGCCTTGCCAATCATAACGATTTGAGGGTAGAATTGTAGCCAGGCCTGTTTAGTGACTGGGGCAGAAAATAAGAAAACTATCTGGAATGCATACTCTCTTATTCTCTTTATTCTCAATGACCTAGTCCCTGGATTCTGCTCCGGGTATTTCTCTCTCTAGCCTACACAGATAGTTACTTGTTCAATGTTTATTTTATGCATGTTTTACCTTTCTTTATTACTAGTAGCATCATAATTTTGTTCAGAGAGAAAATATCTTTAGCCCCTTCCCCATTTTAGTTTCACAGATATATCTGCAAGTAGATATTGATGTAGTGACATTGTCAGGTTAAAGAGATACAAGCAGAAATAGAAGTCACAGGGTGGTGATCTCAGAAAGCTGTTTTCTTTTTCTTTCTTTCTTTCTTTCTTTCTTTTTTTTTATTACCGCAGATTGAACTTGGGACCTTATGCTTGTGAGGCAGGCGGTGGAACCACTGAGCTAAATCCCTGGCCTTCAGGAAGCTGTTGATGAAGGCAAACTCTGATGGTGTGGAACTTTTTCCTTTTGCCCAGAATATAGGTATGATGCCCTCAAATAGAATAACTATCTTGTGACCATCAGTATGAGAGCCACAGGCTAAGGATAATGGTGCAGAGAACAAAAAATATCTGGGTTCTTTATTAGCCCAGGATTGCCCATCACTGTACCACCCATCATGTGGGAGAAAATTAAAATTTACAACACAGTAATTGGGTTTCTTTCTCATATGGTCAACAACATAATTCACATTTACTGACTATCCACATTTATTTTATATCTTTTGTTGGAAGATTTCCTCAAGATGAACTTTATTGATGAAAGGATCTGATTAACCTGGCTGGTCCAAACAACTATGTGCAAGATCAGAGTAACTTAGACACATATGGCTGACAAGGCCCCATGCCTGAAGGGAGGAAAGGGTCTATCACAAAGAAAGAACAATGTGAACCATTGGAATAAACCACAAAGATCAACAATGTGACTATCAGCACTACTTAGACACAATCAATTTTACTGCAGGATGTGACTCTACTACTATTACATATACACAGATATAATTCTCCCTGAAGATTTACGTTCCCTTTTGTAGAGAACACTCCAGGGTGGAAAACAAATGTTTTGCAAAATAAGTTAAGATCAAATGTATACATAGGAGAGTCCTTGGTTTAGAATTTACTTTTCAGAGTTTCTGTATGTATATGTGTTACTTGACATGATATTGAGAGTAGATTTAGTGGGTACATTCTGCATTCAGTATAACCTTCAGATGGGTACTACCTACATACAAAGATTTGAAAAATATAAGTGATATGAGACATGATAATCTGCTCTTGGATTCTTATAATTGACCTAGGGAGGCAAGCTATAGACATATAAGGAATTAATAATGCTAAGTTATAGGGTTTTTTTCCATAGCTCTTTGATTTAGATCATAGTGATTATGAGATCAAAGGAGATGATCCCTTGTTACTAAAATTTGTTTGAAATATAAATTGAGTTCTTCCTCAAGAATTAAGTGAATACTATAACTAGACAAAGGAAAACTGAATGTGGACTTTGCTCAACAATTGCAGTATCTGATAAGGTACAATTAAACACTTCTAAAGGTAAAAATGAGTAACTCACCAAAACCTGTGAAACATGGAGTGAAATAATATCCGATATTCTGGAACTATTTGATGCCACTATACTATGTAAGCATATTCCTGAAACTGGAAATTGCTAATTGTTTACAAATACTTTAAGTGAAATAATATCCCATGTTGTTCCACTTCATAACATTGGAATCTTTTGGAATTATTCTGTGGGATACATTTTCTATTACAAATGTTTAAGGAAGCAGTGATAGTTACATTTTATTTTTATAAATTTTAAAGACATGTTCTTCTTTGAAAATCCAACAGCAATAAGTCTATTGTCATCATCCTTTTGAAATCAAAATTCTGAGATAGTATAAGAACTTTCATCTAAAATTTATATTGTCCCTCGTGGTATTATACGCCCCATCACTCAGTCATACTTTATTTGTTCATTAGGTAAATACTTACTAAGTGCCTAATAAATACTACGCATAGTGCTGGGCATTAAGAATATGATAGTGATTATTACCCAAACAGGAATGCCTTGCCTTACTGAACTTACAGATTAACTGGGAAGACTGATAATAATTAAATAATTACAAATGGGTAATATGAAATAGAATCCATTCAAACTATGCTACAGGAACCTGAGGCTAGTCTTGTGGGAAGAGGATGCTACTATCCATTTAAGCCCATTTTCCATAATCTAAATTTGGAGTATTGGGTTATCAACATTTAAAAGCTACTACCTCTGACCAGAATAAAACTAGAAACTGCTAAGTTCTGACTGTATTTCCATTTTTTGAAATGGTAACTTGGGTCTTTGCCAACATCTTTGCCAAAAATAAATAAATAAGCAAAGGGACCCATCTATATGCAGCTGTATCCAAAACTGTATTCCATATGTGACAACATATTATTAAAACAGCAAAATCATAGCTTCCATCTGCCTGTTGGGAGGCACAGCGTCACTCTCTTTCCTGTAATGTTAGACTTTATTGCATTTGTCGGCAGCATATTCCATTTTAATATTTGATAAATAGATAGGAAGAATTGTTTCAAGCTACAATCCTGTACAGCTTCAGCTGTTCACCTCCTCTCTGAAGAAAACTCTCTAACCTCAAACTAATATCCCCCCAAAAGAAAAATCAATTTAAAATGACTGTGAAAATGTGTTTATTTTTCTACCCTCAGGATTAAAAAGCTGAGAAATGATTAATAATAATTTGTCTGGAAAGATAATGTGGGCATTTTAGGGGGGTAGTGATTTTGCATCTTTAATTTTCATCAGTTCTAACATTTTATCATTAAAACTGCATGAATATATATAGAGAAAGATAAAAGAAATCGAGAGAGGTGGTAATACCTCATATCTCTTAGGCAGTATTTCCTATGTTTCAGATTTCTACATTGTCTGACCCCATTTCAGTCAATTTTCCATAGCCTGCCTGTCTCATATCCGCTGAGGGAACACACTAGTGCTGTGTTTATGCTAATTTTATGCTCTCTGAGTTGTGTCTGTTATTCAAAGCAGTTGAAGCAGTTATTGCCAGTAATCTTATTTCTGTGGGAGCCCCAGGGCAGATGAGGCCTCAAAATCAGGCCTGCAGACCGAGGCAAAGCCATCACAGCCTGCTGGTAAATGGCAGTTCTTTCCCTCCGAATCTGATATCAGTTACTTCGCAAACACAGTAATAAAATGAAACAAATCAGATTTTCAAGTAAATAAACCAGACTTCAGTGGGAAGCAACAATGGTCAGGGCAACAGGAGTTTAATAAGTGATACATAGGAGGAAATACAAAAGCACCATGGCCTGCTCCTCTACTCTTTTTATTTAAAGTATCACCCAAACCTCCTCAATGCTGACAAAAGGTGTTTTAAGCAAACAGTAAGAAAACGGAGAAGAAGGGAGCTGACATTAAGTAAAACAAGCAACAGAGTAAATGTTAACTTTCTTTTACTAAAATCAGGCAACAATACTGAAAATTGTATTATTTGCTGCTGAAAAGTAGTGAAGGATGCAGTGAACACAAAAGATTCACAATGACAAATGGACTTGTCCATTCTCTTCACCCATAAAAGCTAACAGCCTTTTAGAAATCCCAGCAAAATGGTAACAGGAGTAACCAGTGTAGTTTCCTGAAGAAGGAACATTTGTCCTACTGTAACTTGGCAGACCATGAGAGTTTAAAGGCAGCTAAAGCACTGACCAAGGTCTCAGCCCAATCAGGCATTCATGGACTCATAAGATCATTCATTTCTGGCAATTTCTCCTTGTTTTTCAATATTTTCTTAGTTTCATTTATTCTAAGCTACTTGCCCACTCTGATCCCCTCCACTGTATTACTCATCTGTCGTAAACAATTAAAACAGCTGACCAATAATAAACAATACAATGAGAAGTGTCTAAATCTAACTTAGCAGTGTGTTTCTCAGACCAATCTTGAATAATTTTAAAGATTGGGATCCAGTGCTATGTTGTAAATTTACACTTTGTATTTTTTCTTTAATCTGTACCTTCTTGCTACAGTCCTCTCCAAGAGCCAACATATTCATTTACTCATTTATTTGACAAACATTTACTATCTATCTACTTTATGACAGGTAATGTGATCAGAGAAAAGCTACATGAGGGGTGAAGAAATCTCATAGCATTGTGTATTGGCCTACTCAGATAACTGCTGTGGAAGAGGGATGCAGAGGACACTCTGGGGACACATAGAAATATGGTGGGCGAGAGATGGATATTTTGTTTGAGGAGGTGAATTCTGAATTGAATTTTATGAGGAAAAAATATTAATTTATAAGTCAGGAAAGGAAAAGGAAAGTATTTTTTTTGATAGAGGATTGAGAAAATTCATTTGGAGAATATAAAAGAGATCAGTATGAATTGAACATGTTTCAAAAATGTAGTAAGGAAAGTCTAGGCAAGTGGGAATCAGAAAACGTATCACAGTATGAAGTTCTCACTGCCTTTACAGTTAAGGGTTTACTCAGGGAACTGAAACAGGGAGACAGACTTTGTGGAGATGAAAAGGGAATCAAGATGGACAAAGAGTGAGGGGGAAGGGAAAGTAAAAGGATCAAGATTTCATATGTTTATGTACCATTACCTTATGGTGAATATATTCACTATGTATCAGAAACACATATTTAAAAAATTAAAAAATAAAGATAACTTTTCCAAGTAGTTTGTATGATTGAAAAAGAAAGGCAATAGCTAAAAACAGAGAGGTTTCTGGTAAACAAAATGGGAAGGATATTAAACTGGGTGTGAAGGCAGAAGCTTGGAATCCCAGGTTCTTTTTGTAGGTTTGAGGGTAGGAGGATCAGAGGCTGGGCAACCTGGTGAAATCTTTTCTCAATAACTAACAAAAATGGAAGAAGAACAAAAACAAAAGGGGGAGGGATATGACTTAGAGCAAAGAGATAAAGGAAAGAATGGATTGAAAGAATTTTTATGGTGAAATTTTTTGGTTCACAATAGATGAACTAGAAATCAAATCTATGGCATATTGAGTGCAATATTTTATCACTGCTTGTTCTAGTAAGAAAATTAAAATGACACTGAAGAAAGAAAATACTTAAGCTCCCTTATAAACAAGGATAGCAGAAAATAAGAAAATAACATCAAAAATGTCAAGAAAATGTTTCAGTTGAAACAATTAGAGGCATTCTCCCAAAAAGCAGAAAAAAGGCAAAACTGAAATTATTTTTGAGGGGAGGCAATAGTATTAGAGCATTCATATTAGATATCCACTATCTAACAAATGAAAGTACCAAAAAGAAGTAACAGCAAAAGCAGGAAAGAATTCATCAAGGAAGTAATTCAAGAAGATTTGTCAGGCCTAGAGTTTCAGGTTGGGAGAGTTTATTGAGTGTCTAGTACAATTACTGGGGAAAACAGATATTCATTAATTAACTTCAGAATAACATTGATGAAAAAATGATTTTAGAACCTCTTAAAAGAAAATAAAATTAATATCAGAATAGTATCAACTTCTAAATGTTAAAAAATAGTACAATGGCTTTAAAATCTTGAGAAAAAATTATTTCTAGTCTACTTTAAACTCACTAAAATTATACATTGTGAATATAGAATAGACATATTTTTAGATACATGCAATTTCTGAAATTGATTGTTCCATATACTCTTAGGAAATTATTAGAGTGTTTTTTCCTCAAAGATCGAACCAAGCAAGTAGAAGAATTTGGGTCCAGGAAAAAGAGATCAAGTGCAAGGGAAAGAAAAGGGTATCATCAGTCCAGGATAATGGTCCAAACACATTCAAACTGGGAGAAGAGAACACAGAGCTTCAGCCTATTTCCAAAACAATGTGGAAATATAAAATATTTGATTGTTTGCTATGAGGAAGGTATTTTCTGGTTCTATTGGAAAGTTTGTGGCTGTGTTATCTATAGGAACACAGAAAATGAAGCAAATAAAAAAGTCAACTATTATCTTTTAGATAAGCAATAATAGTACAAATATTTACTACAAATTGGAAAAATAATAAGCATGTTACAGCGTTGGTTTGAAAAAGATAATATAATTATATAATATATAATATAACTAAAAGATAACATAACTAGAGCTAATATCGAATTCCATTTCAATGTCTTTTTTGTGCCAAGTATTCTGCTACATGAGTCACTTAGAGTAGTTCATTTAACCCTCACAGTATTCTATCAAATAGTGCTGCTACTGGCCTCATTGTACAACAGAAGATGACTAAGGGAAAATGCCTTATCAAAATCTGAATGCTAATAAGCTGAAAAGATCAGACTTAAAAAGAGCAATGTTCAAAGTAAAAGATGGTACTCCTAACTACATAACAGTTGTCTTTCTCCATGCTTTTCTGCCAACTTATTTTTCCAAATGAGAAGAGATCTGCAACCTAATGCTCAATATATCGATATTCTACTTGTTGATAACATAGTTGAACTAAGTTCTAGCTCTTAGCTACCTAGAAGCTCTGTTTCTGTACTCCCTTCTCACTTGGAACTCTTAAAAACTCAATTTTCATCTGAATCAGACCCCAGAGTACAGTATTAAACACCTTAAGCTGCTCTAATAAACTGAGTCAATGAAGTTTGTATTTCTCCTTACATCTGTAAAAACTAATATATTTGTTATCTGATTTCTGCATTTCCTCTCATTCCTCTTGCATATAAAGGAGATATTTTTCACTAAACAACTTAATATGACTATACAAGTTATTTCCATTGAGTTATTTGTATTTTTCTCTAGGAATAATTTTACAGCAATGGAAGATAACATCATCTATAATTTGAGAAGTAAAACTTAAATAAATATAAAAAATATGATGAGAGTTATATCTAGTTCAGTTCAGGAAATTTTAGGGATCCTCAAAGATGACTAACTGTCCCAATTATTGCAAAATTGAAGAATTTCCTGGGATGCAGCACTTCTACCATACTCTAGTTAAAATATTGACTCTTTGTTATGGCTTGTGGCTAGATGTCCACCTAAAGCCTCATGTGCTCAGAGGTGGCTGGTTATAGGGTGTGTGATACTGGAATTAAAGATGTGATGCTGGTATTAATGGTGTGATGCCAAGATTAAGGGTTCCCCACCCTGGGTTTGAGTACTACCTGGCTCTAGCGCAGGTAGCCTGGATATAATATAAGGAACAGAAAGAGTCTGCCATCCTCACTTGCTGCTTGCTGCTTGCTGCTTGCTACTTCACTGTTGGCTGCCTTCTGCCTGCCCTGCTTTGCCATGTACTATTTCTCCTCTGCAATGCCCCTCTGCCTTGCCATCCTGTCTTGGATCCAGTAGACTATGGACTGAAGCCTCTACAAACTATGAGCTGAAATAAACCTTTCCTCCTTTAACTTTGAGTGTTAAGTATTTTGTTTCAGCAATGAGAAAAGCAACTAAAACACATCAGCATTCAAGATTTGTAGCTCATATAGCTTAGATGTATCCTATTTCTCTCTGGATCTGTAAGATTGAGCCCCTAAATCCTGAGTGTCAAAAGTAAAATATTCAGGAAGATTTTGACTGTGAAGGAAGAATTCTTTGCTTCACAATTTCTTGGTTGATTCTTGGAAAAAAAAAAGATATTTAAAATTCCTCATGTACTATCAAAGAAAATATGGAGTCCAGCCTAGTCTACCTTAGGAAACAGGGTGGTCCCACAGTAGTGAGCCAAGAAGACCCCCTAAAGAATTCTTTTTTTTTTTTTTTTTTGGTACCTCGGATCGAACTCGGATCCTTCTGCTTGCAAGGCAGGCGGCGGAACCACTGAGCTAAATCCCCAGCCCAAACATTCGCACTCTGACCCCTAAAGAATTCTTGGGAGTAAAGAGCATTCTCTGGTACACTGAACTTGATAATGTTCAGTGTTGGATTTTATAATGAAAATGACACTGCTCATTGTGGAGAGTGCAAATGAAACATCTGTAGGAATAAAGTCTGACAGAGATAGAGCAGATAAGACAAGAGAAAACCTGCAGTGATAATGTCATCACAGACTATCCGAAGATGAATACTCCAAAATATTAAGAGGGCAGTTTGGAAAAAATTACAGAAACTTTGCTATTGATTTTCTCTCACTGTTCTTATGACTTACAAGACTTATTGTTTTTATCACCATGAAGCAAAATTATAATATGGAAGATGTTGAATCACACTATTAAATAATATTGTCATAAAATTAAACCAAATTATAATTGATTATAATAATAATTATTATTATTGATTAATAATAATTATTATAATTGATTATATTAATTGATTATACAATTATTGTGATTTTAACATACTGTATTATCTATAAAAAATATATTTTCCTAAAATCGTAACAACTTTGTAAAATTTATTTTTCTAATCACATTTATTTGATGATTGGATAGATTTCATAATATATATATTTCTCACAAAAATTTACACATGTATTTCAAAACTTTAGCTTTAATCAGTCATTTAAAATTAATAGAAAGAAGTAGCTATGGATTATACTACAAGACATATGATGCTAAGACTCAAATATAGACTAAAGCAAAACTAAATGAAAAGTATAGTTAATGTTGACTAAAGTTCAGTAATACTCTACTGTCAAATATGTCACATTCATTACTTTAGTAAACACAGGACTTGAAAATAGTAAGTAAAAGTATGAATTATTTGTTTGAAGGTAGCCATTATTGAGTTAGTTCTTATAAAGAAGTTTGGTTTCTATGCTAATAGAGCCAAGGACAAAAATGATATGATCATCTCAATAGATACAGAAAAAGCAATTGACAAAATCCAACAGCTATTCATGATACAAAAAAAATTGGAATAGAAGATCTTTATTTCAACCTGATTAAGGCTATCTATGAAAAACCAACAGCCAACATCATACTAAATGGTCAAAAACTGAAAAATTTCACACTAAAATCAG
>NW_004624855.1:4533775-4554050 GCF_000247695.1 Heterocephalus glaber | reverse complement strand
TGAGAAATGTAATTGTGTTGTATACCTACAATGTACCAATAAAAGAATTTAATTTAAAAAAAACCTCAGAAACAATTATATTGGTACTCTTTAATTCTGTGTAAGTTTGGAAGCATCTACAAAAAATATTGACGTTAGCTAAATCCAACTAGAGAGTGGGTTGACTGTTTCATTATATTATATTATCCTCACACCATACTTTAAAAATTTTTTTAACTTATCAGTACATGTTTAGAGTACATGAGGTTTACATTCATCTTACAGAGTAAGTACATGTACTTGATGTATATTGATTCACTTTATTCCCTTTCCTTTCCTCACTCACCTCCCTCTCTCTATCCCTAGTTCTCCTTACTCTATTTTCATCATTATTGTTGTTATTATTGTCCTCATCATTATTATTTTAGTTCAGGTTTACAATATATAATGATTAAATTCATTGTGGGTATTTGGTACATGTATATACATGACACCCATTAAATTTCTTTACATTGCCTTCCTTTTCTCTTCTTCCCTCTAGATTTATCTCCCTGATTCCTTCTATTAATCTTTTATTTTTCCCTTTATTTGTACTTTGCTTTACTCAAATGAGAGAAACTACACAGTGGCTAAGCTTGTGTTTCTGGCTCATTTCACTTACTATTATGTTTTCTGGGTATACCCATTTTCCTACAAACATTTAAATGTCTTAAATTTATACTTTTGTGTAGCTTAAGTAGTATTCCATTATCTATAGATACCACTGTGAGTAAGCTATGGGAACACCTGTGGCCTGACTTTTTCTGCTGGAACATGTGGATCATTATCATGCTGTCCACCTCAGAAGACCATGTCCTGAGACTGAGTTGAGTTCTTTTTAACTAAAGCATTGGTGTCTTGGACATTGGTGGTCTTAAAGTCAAAAGACCCAAGTTTATTCAAAAAGCAGAACTAATTCTAATGTGTCTTACTGTATGTATTAGATAAAGTGCTTTACATTTCAGAGCTTTGGTATTTTCAAGAGCAAAGAAACCAGTGCTGTCAATAATTATAGCAATAGAATATTTCATATTGTATACCATAGGATTAATCATAGGCACTCTATCTGTTAAATGGGTTTGATTTTTTAAAAGTAAGTTTTGATGTTGTGGTTTATGAAGTTTTAAAAATTATTGCTGTTATTTCTTTTTGTAGAATACAAAATGATACTGCACATTTTAAGAACATAATTTTCTAAGCCTATTTATATGGCTATGTTTACTTAAAATAACTGTACTCAGAAGAAAGTACCAGCCATTTTGTGTCCCACTGAAAGACCAGGAAAGTCATTATCAGGAAACACAGTCATTTTGATTTTGTTTCCAAGATGTATAGCCTTTATTAACTCTGATTGCTTACTCATTTGAAAAATATAGGTTTGAAACTATTTCTTAATGCATTTTCCTTATTGGAGAATTTTTTATCACTATAAGCTATTGTTGACACTTTTACAAAATTTTTTTTTATGCTGGGACTTGAACATAGGGCTTTGACACTGAGCTACACCTTTTCTATTATTTTTTTTTTACTTTATTTTGAGACAGGGTGCCACTAAATCACTCAGTTGCTCAGGCTAGGCTTGAATTTGTGATACTCCTGCCTCAGCCTCCTAGAATACGGGGATTACAGGTGTGTGCCATCACCTGGGCTTTTTTTCCAATTATTGATAGACAACATTTTAAAGAAAGCTATGTATTTGTCAATTCTCCTTTAATTTGGATATTCTGTTTCAAGAAACAAGTTTTTCAGTATTTATATACATATTTAGAAAGAGTAACAAGAAAAAGAATTCATGGGGGCAATTTAATTAACAACAGCTGTAACCTGTTGCAAACAATGCTCAGACTACAATATAGGCTGATTTAACCAAATGTTCAGCATTTTTAAAAGCTTCTTTTACCATTTCTTCTAACTCAAAAAGAAATACAAATAAAACTCATAAAAGGGCCAGGGATTTAGCTCAGTGGTGCTGCCACCTACCTCGCAAGCGCAAGGTCTCGAGTTCAATCCCCAGTACCAAAAAAAAGATCAAACTTCTTATAAAATGTACCTATGTATTTTTTTACTGTATAGAAAAAAATCTACTAAGCCTCCTCTAGCTTTGCCACTTAGGAATTATGAGGTCCCTCACCACACAAAAACTAAATTTCATCTCCTAGATATAAAGATGCTAAGTATTTAACAGTATGTAGTTTCTTTTTCTTTGGTCTATTATATATCATTTTAAAGAAAGTGTTCTTGCAGACTATTTTACTGATTGGAATAAACTGGTATGGTATTTAATAAATGAATGATTACATTTGTATAAAACATAATCCCTAAAAAATTCATTTTGGCATGTATTTGTTTTATTTGAAAGTCATAATTTAAAATACAACTTGTCCCAATTCAACTAGACAGTTTCAATTATACACAAAACACAATTTGCATTATGTTTTCTTTAACAATTTCATGAAGATATTTGTTTAATTAAAAGGAAATCAAATTTTACTTCATTATCCAGCTACAATGTTTGCATTTCCCTTTAAGTAGACTGCATTTCCCCTTGTGCATTTCACTTTAAGTAGGTTCTCTTAAAGAAAATAATTTCTAACACATGACAGGTAAATAATCAAAGCTTCATACAAATCCTCTGCATTATGAGTTATACTACATTCTCTTTAATAAGAGTCTTCTGGACTGGGATTATAGCTCAAGGGTATAGTGCTTGTCTAGCATGTATGAGGCCCTAGGTTCAATCTGCATCACCACCAAAACTTTCCTTCAATCCTAAAGGAGAAAGGAGAGAAAGTAAAAAGAGATTAGGAGAGAAATAATTAAAACTTCCATAGAATGTTCTTTATAGATTATGTAAACATGTGAAAAACTATACAAAATTTTGTTTTCCTTCGCTCTAATTAACTTCTTTTTCTGTTAGTCATTAGGTGGAAGGATAATTATTAGTTTTATATTATTTTAAAATTTATATTGTCAAGGGTGTGATAATAAAAATGTTTTGTATAGTGATTTTTTCTTTCCTGTTCCCTTTCCTTAAAATAAACTTTACTGCCTTTCATAAACAAAAGAGGAAAACACATTATTAAATTTATTTTAAAAAAACAAGAAGAAGCCCCAAATATTGTGTGTTGAAATATTTTTCTTCTCACATAGAAGTTTGGGAAGAATTTAGGGCTAAATAAATGCTGCCTCAAACCAGGCAAGATAAAACATAAATCATTGCATTAAAACCTCTAACAAGTCTATCTGCTTTCTGAAATGACTGGGAGATGAAAGGGAAGAGTCTCATTTAAGAAGGCCCAGCGGATCAGTTCTGCATTTATATAGCTGTTATCAAAAGCAATTCATTTGGAGATCAAATAGACTGACAGATAGGACAAGCAGGGAATCACCACTGCCTTCAGGCAGTCCAAAGCCAGGCTGGCTTCCCAGCACCATCACTAATATTGGGTCTAGTCAGGGCTCCTGTTTATTATGCTGCCATCCTCTGCAGGCTGCATGCTGACACATATTTTTCCATCCTTTCCCAGTTAGACAACTGTTTGGAGAGGAGTAATAATAACACATCCCCAACTGGAGGGGTGGAAAATTCCTTCATTGTACTTTGATGAGCAGACCATGTTCATACTAACTTTGGACAAGAGTGACAATGAAGAAGTGGAGTGAAAGCAGGAAATAAGAGAGACTTGTCAAGGGGCCATGGGTTGCATGACGTCTTCAGTGTTGTAATGTGCCTCAAGTCTTCTCCAGGCTCCAAACTCTGCTCAACCTCCTGCAGCATACTCACCCACAGGGAGAGTAGGTGAATTTGCAGTGAACATTCCAGGGCAGCATCTTAGGAGAGGTTGATTTGTTAGGGTAGAGGCTGAGATTTCGAGCCCTCACTTAAACACCGCTTACCTGATTCTTTTTATCTCATTAAAAGGTAACATGTTAAACTGCTTAAATTTCAGAACAGTACAAAAACAGAAAAATTAAAGATGTACATAATACCATCTTTCAGAGATAACTCCTGTCAACTGTTACAAAAACAAATACAAATATGAACATAAACACAAATTTAGGTAAGATCATATCCTACTTGAATGTTATATGTTTCACCTAATGTTAAAAATAATCGAAGTATTATTTGAAAGCATAATTTTTAATGGATCTTTAATCATATGGACTTGCCAAACTTGATTTAACCATTTCTCTTTTGTCGATAGGGAATTTTCTGTTGTTATTTTGCATAGGAATGCCTAAACTTGTTTTGACACTTAAAGGTCCAATCCTTTTGACACAGAACATTCTAAAAAAATAAATAAATCTAGGTGTTGCAGGCAAAAAGTGAAAACCAGAATTATTTTTCTTCCATAGGACTTACAATAGCAAACAATAAACAAATATTAACTGAGAACTTATTCTGCTTCTCACTGCTTAGCAGAATCATAAATATTTAAAATTTTATTTGCAAATATATTAGTCTTCCCTCTATCCACAAGAGATATATTTCTAGACTCCTTTTGGATGCCTAACACTGTCCATGGTATTGACTCTTGCGTATAAACACATACCCATGATAAAATTAACTTATAAATTGAGTGCAGTAAAAGATCAATAATAACTAATAATAGAATAAAACAACTATAACATATATTGTAGTAAAAGTTTCATAAATGTCTCAAAATATTTTATTGTCCTGTAGATCTTAGCAATCTCCATATATAATTTCTTGTTCCATTATCAAGTTGAGAACTTCTATATTTTCGCCTAAAGGAAGTACTACACGGATTTTTTTTTTTTTGGCATGTCTTAATTGCTGTTATCACTACTCTTTCATTCTGGGGCCATTATGAAGTAAAATCAGATTTACCTGAGATTTACCTGAATACCAGCCCTGCAGTTGCACAACAGCCAATCCAGTAACTAAGGGACCTTCTACAGTCCTAGTGCACAGTGTAGCTGCACTACACATAAGGATGGTTCACACCCCAGTGAGACAGAGCAGGGTAGTGTGAAATTCTACCACACTATTAGAATGGCATACAATTTAAAACACAAACTGTTTATTTCTAAAACTTTTCACTTAATGTTTTCAGACTGTAGTTGACTTTGGGTAACCAAAGGTACAGAAAGAAAAACCACAGATAAGGAAAGATTACTATGTGTTAAAAACATAGTTCTTGCCTTAAGTCTGAGGCAAGAAAGAAATTTTTTCCTATATTCACTCTTCAAGGTTCATATTCATTCTGCTAATAAGTCACTGTCTGATTAGGCACATGTTCAGAGGCTAAAAGTTGTACCCCAGTCCCTATTCTCCCCTTTGTACACAGCTGAACACAAGTTCACTAAAAATAGAAACTGCATCTCCCAGATCCCTTGAAGATACGTATGTCCACAGGACTTAATTCTACCAAAGTGATAAAACTAGAAACACCACATTAGCAGCTTCTAGGAATCTTCCCTGTGGACAGCTGGCGCATATGCTGTTAGCCCCCATTTCATTGGTTCTCCCTCCTTTCTTCTTCCTGAAACAAAGATGCTGTCATGAAGCTAAAAACTACACTCTTGGCATGGAGGAGCAATGAATATATATGGTTTAGGATATTAATTTATTAAAGAATAAGGAATTACTATTTTAGGGTTACTAGCTCTTCTTGGTTGGTCTGGGACATTCGGGGTTTCCTGGTTTTATCGATGAAAGCTCCATATAGTGCAAAACCTCTGAGTCTCAGGTAAATCAGGATATATGGCCTAAATACAAATCTCCTGACATAAAATCTCTTCTAAAATGTTTTTTTTACTGCTTAAAACAAGAAAAATATTTTTAAATGATTAGGAAATAAACTTTGTGTAATATTTCAAAACAGGCAAAAGTAAAACAGTAAGATTATACCAAACTAAGAAATCTCTGTACAACAAAGTAAATAATCCAGTAAAGAGACAACCCATAGAATGGAAGAAATTTGCACACAAGAGACTAATATGTGTAATATACAAAGAATTCAAAAAGCTTAACAACAAAATAGTGAGAAAAGCAGTTAAATTTAAAAGGGGAAAATGATCTGAAAAGACATTTCCTAGAAGATATATAAATGGCTAAGATATATGAAAAATATTCAATATCATTAATCATCAGTACAGTGCAAATCAAAAGTATAGTAAGATATCTCACTTCACTTTGAATATCTACAATCAAAGAGCTAAAAAATAAGAACTTGCAAGGATGTAGAAAAGGGTAACTCTTCTGATTCCTCTAGGAATGTAAATTAGTATAGCCATCGTGGAAAATTTTGGAGGTTCCTCAAAATTACAGCCTTTACTGAAAACAGTACAGAAGCTCCTCAAAAACTAAACATAAGACTACCATATAACCCAGCTATCCAAGGGAAATGAAATCAGCATATCAAGGAGATACCTGCACTCTCAATGTTTTTGCAGCACTATTTACAATAGCCAAGACATGGAATCAATCCAAAGTGTTCACCAACAGAGGAATAGATAAAGAAAATGCAATGTATATATAAAATGGGATATTATTGATCTATATAAAAGACTGAAATATTGTTACTTACTATAACAGATGAAGCTGGAGGACATCACATTAAGTGAAATATATCAGGCACAGAAAGTCAAAAACGTACTGGACCACATTTACTCATATATGAAAGATAAAAAAGTTGATGTTGTAGAAATGGAGGATTGAATAGTGGTCACTAGAGATTAGGAAAGAAAAGCAGGGAGAGACAGAGGTTTGATAATAATTACCAAACTATAGTAATATAGAGAATAAATTCTAAAGTTCTACGGTGCAACAGTTCACAATTAATAGTTCACAATTAATTATATATTTTAGCAATAACTAGAACAGAGCACTTCAAAGTTTCTTATCACAGGAAAATAAAAAAAAAATCTAAGGAAAGTTGTACTTACACTGATTTGATTATTACACGTTGTATACATGTATCAAATTATCACACTGTACCTCAAGAATATATATAATTATTGCACATAGATAAATATCTTTCTATGAAAGAGGGAGACACATGACCAGAAAATGATATTAAAATGTATAAGTGATAAAACACAGTAAAATTACATATGCTCACATTATCTCATGTGGATGTTATATCACTTAATTGTCAAAATTCCTCCTATTGTGTTTCCCTGAAAATAAGACCTAAGTACAGGTCAAAAATGACAGCCCCAATCGGCCTATCCTTCCCTTCCTTGCTATTACAGAATAGCCACCAAGCAAAAGAATAGTGAGGTATAATCTTCGGCATGACACTGGCCATCATCATGGTAATGACCAGCTGTTGATCACAGGTGAAGTTTATTTTCTAGTTAGGTCTTATTTTCAGGGACACACAGTAGTAACCTATGATAACCTGCTTAGTATTTTTCTTACGCAATGTTTTTTCTCTTGAAAAAAAATCACACCCAATATTTCAATAAAATGGAAAAAATACATTGGATCTTCATATTTTTACAAGAGATTTTATTTTTGTAGACAATTATCTTTAATATTTAAATTTTAAAATAGAATACAGTACTTTTGTTTTAAACAAACAATAGTATTTATCATTTTCATCTATAATAACAAAGCAGAACACAGAAAATAGTATTCTAAGTAGTACTGATATTTAAATACTACTTTAATTATATCTAAAATTTTGTTTTTATTCAGTATGGAATTAAATTTTTTTTTTAAGTTAACCATGTTTTAAGGCCCCAGATCAAGATTTTTTTTCTAGGCACAGAACCACCTGTCAAAATCACACAGAAGCCAGCAATTCACATCCAAAATGAAGCATCTATATTTCTAATGCTATTTCAAGGCAGTGTATCAGATTTAAGATCTTTATTATCTCTGGGACAGGACAGCATGTAGATAAATGTTCTCACGGTCCAAGCTTTCAAAGAATGTTGCCATTTATTCTATGTATATGCATCCCTGCACAGCTACCAGACAAGACTGCACAAGACACAGCTAGACACAATTCCATCTTTCCTATCCCTTTTCTCTCCCTTTGCCCCCAAATCTTCCCTCTTCTTTTTCTACTCCCTCCTTCAAATGTTAATTTTGAAGATATGCTTTTCAGTGGGATTAATATGGGGTTTGCATTTAAAATTTTCATTTACTAAACAGAAAAATATTTTACTAGGAGGGAATGGTATTAAGGAGAAATGATTTTCCGTGTGCCCTGAGGCCTGGCGTAGACAGGATTTGATTTGCTATGTTCAGCTGGAATCTGGATTGATACGCAGAGATGAGAAGGGATGTTTAATAAAATTTACATTTCATTTTCTCACTTGACACTAGTCTCCTGTCACTCATGGAATAGATGGGAATGCTGCAAATAACTTTTGTCAGAATCCAGTTTGGGAACGAGACTGGGAAATGAGAAGTCAGAAAGGGGGAGAAGGAAGAGGAAGTGATTTAGCTGGTTTTATTGTGATTTCAGTGATGGAAACAAACCTACTGAGGCTAGAGGACTGGGTAGTTGGTCCCCTCCATACTGGATCGAGCTGGTGCACCAGTGGAGTGTCAGGGAAGCATCTGGAAATGAATGTGATCCTGCTGCCTGCAGGGAGGGGAAATTTCAGATTGCACAAAGAGTCTACATTTCTAGGCGACTGGAAATGATTCACGGCGGTAGAAGACCATTAAGAGATAAGCGCAAAGACAAACGGAAAGAATTAAATTCTTGTTTTCTCAGTGAAACCACTGTATCTGTGTTACCTTTCTATTATCCACACAAACACTGGTTAAATCAACACCTATTTATTAGATTGCAGTTCTATAAGACAGAAGACTGGCTGGCTGCTCAACTGGATTTTCTTCATGTGCTCCTACAAAGCTGAAATCAAGATGTTAGCTGGGCTGGGATTCTATTGGGAGTTTCTAGGGGGAAGTGTTGGCCTATTCAGCCTCACTCACTGAAGCTGTGGGCAGGACCAATTTCCTTGTAGAGACTGCACTGCAGTCCCTTCTGCCATACTGCCTATCTTCTGGGGGCAACCCATAAGAATCCTTCACTAGGTGGCTTCTGTCTTCAAAGCAATGGTCACAGAATCCTTTCTATGTTTGAAATGAGTCTAACTTTCTCTACCATCATCTAGTGAAAACTTTCTTCTTTTAAAAGGTTCCTGTGATGAGATGAGGTTCACTCAAAAATGTCCTTTAATTATGCTCAACTGATTAGTAAGCCTAATCACATTTGTGGTGTCCTTTTGCTACTTAAGTTAGTCATACATGTGACATCAGGTGACTGAGCTTATGGAGGTCATCTTAAATCCCCTTACTATATTGTCTCATGTATAATCTATGGATGAGGAAGAATGGCACATTGCTATTACTAATGTTAGTTAATGACTTCTAAGAATCCCAGTGACTCAGAAGGCTAGCAAGGAAGGTATTAATGTAGTTCCCCTTATGGGCATTTGAGAATCAGGGAGGCCTAAAAGTCCACTATGAATCCCAGATAGAATCTCACCTGGGCCACGTTTTTGTTGAACTTCAGTAATAATAAAGATTATTTTGTCAAAGGGGACTAAGATCTTATTACACAGATGAGAGTCTATTGAGTCAGAAGATATTTGAGATGCATATTTATGAATGTCTCAATTCATGTCATTCATAAAAACAAAATGAGATGTAGAACTTGTAATTACCTTCTATAGAACAAAAATGATGTATCAACAAAAATATGGTTTGTTTATAATATCTATCTAACTCAAAGTGGTTTTTCCTTCACTGGACTTAATAAGTAAATGAAGAATCTAGAGAAACAGCCTCTAAAAATCCTGGTGGGACCTCAGGCTGTTTAGACAAAACAAGGTTACCATGGTTGTCCCCTGTATGGTCTAGACAGGATGGGCATGGTAGGTAGTGGATACATCCTCATGGCTTCGTGGGCATCCAGCTGTGTGAGATGCACCTGGAAATCTCTAAGGACCAAGTGGAGCCCTCAGGACCACAGTTTCTGGGGCAAAAGAGCTTACAGACTAGATCTGATGGCAGTACCAGCTGGGACTCTATTATCCAAGCCTCATTTGACATACGAAGAAAGGAGCAAATTTAAGGTTATTTATGCCATGATCTTTCAGTGTATAACTTAGATTAGAGAAGTAGAATTTAGCTACGCCTTAAAAGTCTCAAAAGAGTAAGATAGTGAAATATTCAGAATATTTACTGACAATTTTCCAAGCAATCAATTTTTTTCCTAAAGCCTAATCTGTTATAGTGAATATCCTTTCATCTGTCCCAGTCTAAGTTGAAACCACTTCTACCATATTTTAATATAATTTCACATGTCTAAAATGGTTATTAATTATTCATTCAGCCTTTTATTTCTTGTATGCAACAGAAATAATTCAACATTGAAGAATCTATGATGTAGGGGTGAGGAATTCTTCTAGTCACAATTACACATTTTCCCTTATCTAAAATGTCCTTTATATATATTTAAATTCTACCTATTTTTCTAAGTCTCACTTAAGTTTTTCTTCCCTATGAAGCCTTTTTCCTTTTGTTAAAAACATTATGGCCTTCTCTTTGCAATTATTGCCTAGCGTATGAATAGACTAAAAATAGAAAGCCTTAGAGAGAATTGGATTTACCCAGAGAATTATCAAAGTGTTTAAGTTAAAATAACATAGAAGAAAGGTTGTCTTATTTCTAGACAGAAATAAAACCCACATTGGTTTTTGTCTTCTCTTCTGAGGCACTAAAATCAGAAAGTACTGGAATGTTTCCCTAACTTTGCAAAGTATTGTGATGAAAATATTTTATACTTAGCCAAGTTGTTTTTATGTATGAAAGGGCCTCAAAAAGTTGTCTTTCCTTGAAAAAAGACTAGAAAATGTATTTTAATGTATTCATATAAAATAAAATTAATGGATTATAAATGAGTGAACCATTATATAGATTATCTGTGAACACAGAAGCAAACTAAGTATAAACATATATTAAATAGTTGTTGAACATTTGTTTATAAACCAAAATTCAAATAGTACAATTATTTTTGAAAGAAGAAATACAAAGATTGAAAGAAGAAATACAAAGATTAAAAGAAGAATTTAACATGACTGTTAATAAAATCTTGAGATTATTGATTACACTATCCAATAAAAAATCAGATGGGTGAGACTGGATTGAGGCAAGAGCATAAAAATTTATTAAGTTTAATGCATTAGAAATAATAATAAGATGTCATTTTAAATTTGCCAACCTTTAAAGTATAGAACTGTAAGAATATAGAGAAAAGGCATGTTGTGCATTGATCTGAGTATTCATGAGTGTCTTAATCAATTCAGACTGTTACAACAGTTATAAGAGTACGAATGGCTTAAACAAAAAACACTTATTTTTCATAGTTCTGGAAACTGGAAAATCTAAAAATCAAGGTGCCAGTAGATTTAGTTCCTGACGCGGGCTCTCTTTTTCTGGTTTGCAGATGTGTGACTTCTTATTGTGCCCTTATATGGCACAGAGAGAGAGAGAGAGAGAGAGAGAGAGAGAGAGAGAGAGAGATTCTCATATAGCTTCCTCTTTTATAAGGATATTAATCCCATCATGAAGACCCCTTCCTCAAATATAATCTTACATACCTTCTAAGAGCCCTACTCCCAAATACCATGGCATTAGAAACCAGGGTTTCAATGTAAGAATTTGAGGAGTATACAATTAGTCCATAGCAAGACAGGTGGCAACTTGAATTAAAAGCCCTGAATTTTTACATGTCTTTTCTCAGTACTATGTTAGACTGGGCTAGCCAAGAACCTAAGTTTTGGATCAGAGATCATTATTTGAGCCTTTACCCTATTGTTTATAGAGAGATAATTGCATATATACAGATACATTTGAGTAAACTAAGGAAAGAAAATGTCAACAGAGGATAGTGGTGCTTGAGAAAAAGATGCTCCTGGAAGTCATGAAGGATGAGACAGAGAATCATTCCTCACAACTGGCAACATAGAGACCACTTATGATCTTCACTAGAACAGTCTTTACGCTGGAGGAGCTCAATGACACATTAAAGTGTTTGTATAGCGAGTGGAAACAAAAGAAGTAATGAAATGATTTACAACAAAATCTTACAATTTTTCTGAAATGAGATTAGAAAAATGAGAAAGAGTTTTGAAGGGGGCTATTGGATCAAAGAATCTTTTTTTTCATTTTTCAGGTGGAAGCTACTTAACCATGTTGGATAATCATAGGAATAAACTGGTAGATGGAGAGACACTGAGGATGTTGAAAAATGAAATGATAATTAAGGCAGTGACCTCATGAAGAATAGAATATAAACATGCAGGGTGGTGAGACTTGATATTTGCTATTACTGTACTTGTAGCCCAAATTCATAGGTCTCTTAGATTTGCAAAATGGTGGATATGCACATAGGATTATCCAATCATCTGAAAATCTGAGAAAATTTTGGAGCATCTTATTTCTCACATCTATTATTTGCAAACTAAAGTCTATGCCTCTTGACCTTCACCTTTATCACAAGAATCTTAATCTCCAGAACCTCCTAATAAGTGTGCAGTGATAGCTGCTAACTTTATTTATTTTCAGAGTAATACTCCCCAGTAGAGGTTTAGAATACATTTTGTGGGCCTGGATTGAAATGAGCATGGAATGTGGCTTTAACCTGATGGAGGAAGGAACACTCACATGGGCCCTTCTCAGTACTCAGGTATCCTGTGGGATCTATGCTTGACGTATAATGAGTGTCTGCTCCCCAGTGCCTCCTCCACATGGGTGATAGGAAAGTGGCAAAGTGGCCTTCTTATATCTGAATTTTATTGAGAGATGTAAAGGTCATAGCCATATACTTTTTTGTCTTGTAAGCCCTACACATGAAGTAATCCTTGGGGGAATCTCTCAAATGCCAGGGACACTGTGCTGGGAAAGTAGATTTGGCCACATTTTACCAACTGCCTACCACAGTGCATCTTTTCTTCATTTATAGATTTTCTTTACTTTTCCTTTTATTCCTCCTTGGCATCATTGCACACCTATTTTCTACTCTCTGTATTCTTGTCCTTCTCTGTACGTGTCCCACTATTCCTTCAAGGACTAGGGGTATTTCTTGTAAACATTTTGCATTTCTGTCTGTAACCTAAAGAGATTGCCAAACTATAGTCAATACTTTAAAGAAAATAGCTTTAAATTTATCTTCATAGTGTAATGTGTTTATAAAAATACTGAAATACAAAGGATATAAAATTTGAAGCATGAAATCAACCCATATTCCTTACTCAGAAATAAATATTATTTACCAAATCTTCTTTGGTACCTCTCCATAATTTTTCTATGTTCAAAAAAATTACTAAAGCACAGGCTATGTATTTTTTATAATTATTAATATAATAGTATAACAAATAATTTTTATATCAGTTATTTTACTAGATGGATGTATCATTAACCTTAGGAAATTATAAAAGGGAAAAAGATGCAAATTTTCAATTTGCCTTGGACCAAAGACAATAATGGCAACTGACTCTGTTTCTTCACCTATGAAATGGAGTAAAAGAGTGGTTATTTGCCACTTTCTAAAAGCAAATTGACTTTTCATCTTCTTGTTGCAGCTACTAATTGTGAAGTAAAAGACATAATAAGTGAGACTGAAATAAAGTATGACATAAAAACAATCAATTCTTTGAATTCCAGTGAATTTTAGAAAGTTCCATGAATGCAATAAATGAATCCTCTATCTCAAAGCAAACCAGATTGATGGCAAGAATTGTTCCAAGCAAAGGGATCCCAATCATTTTAGTAAGTTATTTAAGCATAAATATAGCAAGTGTTAACAAATATTTGTTAACACAAAAATCTCTGTATTGTACAATATAAGCCCCATTTAACACTATAAAAATCTTTCATTCTTTTTGTAAAAAAGTGCATCCTGGTGATAAATGATTTGTCTCTCAAATATGTCACAGTGCTACAATATAGGTTGAAATAAACTGTTCTCCATTCAATAGTATCTAATTCCTTCTACTTAGAGCTTTTTCAAGAATAACATTAAAAACATTCTGGAAGCAAAAGATGGAATACTACATGAATTTTAAATGATGTAATTCATTAAAATCCTTCACTTATTGTCATGTACAATTTGATAGATGTTGGGTTCATTAATATTTGCATGTGATTTATATTACATTTTTATACACTCATTTTACATATAGGTTGCAAAATTCAATAGACAGTAATTTTATACCTTTGGAGTTAGACTACTAGATGTAAGGGAGTAATTCAACTAAGTAATCTTTGCAAAGAACTGGCCTTTGGAGACCTCAACGTTATTTGGTTCTTGGCAAACTCATGGGGCAATAACATGGGCGGGTATGCTGCAGAATATATCTTGGTCAGATGGTCAGATGAGTTCAATCTCTCACTCTGGAAGACATCTGTCACTCTGGTACCTTCACTGGACACAATCCCAAAAGCATGGAGAGACAGTCCAAACTCTCTAGCTCCCTTCAAACTTCCTTCTCAGGTTTGATATGCGTAAGTATTTATAAAGATCTTCGTATCTGTTTCACAATAATTGTATATATTTATCGTGTACAACATATTTCAAAATATGCACACACTGTGGAGAGGCTCGATCAAGCAGCACATCACTTTTTTTTTTTTTTTTAGGTAAGAACACTGAAAATCTGCTCTCCAACATTTTTATATATTTATCGTGTACAACATATTTCAAAATATGCACACACTGTGGAGAGGCTCGATCAAGCAGCACATCACTTTTTTTTTTTTTTTTAGGTAAGAACACTGAAAATCTGCTCTCCAACATTTTTTAACACCCTGGAGTTTTAGGATAGTCTCAAACAGAAGGAGTCAGTCATATTTTAAAAATCAGGAATTGACTACAAAAAGAGATTCTTTGAAATAACATAATTATCCTTCAATTATTTGTTTGGATAAAGGGTGTAGCTTTATGCTGCTGGGAAGTATTTACTTAGTTAACATGTTAATGGTCTGAAGAAGTTTGGGATTGGCCTACTGTGGTGTTCTATTTAATTGACTTATCTTCAGACATAAATGAACCAAGAGTTGCTCTCTTTGCCTCCAAGGATTCCCCAGTTCTCCCATTTTTTGAGGAAGAAAATGAGAACTAGCTTACCTAGGAGTTGGGGGAGAGGTAGATTCTTGATACACTCTGAAGTTCCTTACCATGTGCTATAGCTCTGAATGGTATTCTGGATGTCTCTCCACAGGGATTCCAGGCTTTGCTGGGTGGAACTAAAAAGTTAATTGTGGTTATCCTTAAACAGATAGGTAAGATAAAATTTGCCTTCTGGAAAGATTAGTTTCATGGCACATGGAGGATACATAAGGAGAAAGTAAAGATTGGGAGAAGAGGTAAAAATAACAGACCTGGTATCTCACTGGGAAGAGTAATATTCAACAAGGAACCATGGATAATGGTTGGACTGAGTGCAGTGATATTATTCACCGAGTTAGAAAAAATCAGGAAGAAGAACAATTTTGGGGGCTAGGGTACTACAGTGGCTGTGAGATACCCTACTGAAATTCTCACTATGCAACTCAAACTCATGGTATAAATTCTATACTATACTGTACTATACTATACTATACTATACTATACTATAGAGCATCGGAAAGACCTAGGCTAAAATATATAGGGTAATGGAAGTTACTGGAGTGACATGGGAAAGTGTATTCCTAGGTAAACCCTCAGCTTTCAGCAGATAGTGCAAGGACTAAGACTGCCGTTATGTTCTACTCCTCAAAAGACTTAACTTCTGAAATGTTTCTGTGCAAGAAAATTAGAGCTCTGTGAGAATCCAATGTATACACTACAAAAAGTATAAAAGCAAATGACTTTCATAATGTTATGACATAGACTAAACTATAATAGCAATATTCTTCCTAAGTCATTCAAGTTTTTTGTTTTTGTTTTTGTTTTTTTTGCTTTGTTGTTTTCAGGCACTGTTGGTGGCCCCCAAAACACATCAGCAAAGAGGATTTTTCCCTTCAGGCATCCAGCTATCACCTTCAGAGTAAGTTTCTACAGACCAGATTGCTCCTCAGTAGCCTCCTTATGCAAAAATAGCATAGACTGTAATCTCCTAGACACCAACCTCAATATCTACTTATATCTCCCTCAGAATCCAACATGGTGCTACAGAGAAGCTGCCTACCTCCACTCAGGGGCAGCCTTGGGATGGAGGCATTTACATGACTTTTGCGAATAGACAAAGAGGCTTAGACTCTTCCTGGTAACTCATGCTAAGATGAGATATACCTCCCCATAGACATACCACAGAGGATGGCTTCCTGCCAGTTCCTCCAATGGGTCCTAACTTGAGAGATTGATTCATTATTAAAATTCATCAACAGAGGACCATGTTTCCTTCCCCTGTTCCAGCTCCAATGCAAGATGGAACCTTAGCTTTTCAGAGATTGAGATATCCTGGTTTATACCTTAGGAAAATCTGAGAGCAAACTCTGAAATTTCTCATTTCTGCTGCCTTTGCTTTATATTCTTGGAGTGTCAAGACTTGTAGGTACAGAACCAAGGACAAAAACAGGCTACCAAATGTATTCTTTAGTTTGAACAGAAAAAGGCCCTATGCAAATGTGTAAATGAGGTTAAATGAGCTCTATATCCTTACTCGATTTGTCAACACATGATCCTTTGCTCTGCTTTCCCTTAGAGTCTTAGAACAGCCTAGAATAATAATGCCTGATGCAATCTTTCCTTACATTTCTTGGGTAGCTCTGTGCATTTTCTTATTGAAAAAGTAGTTGCTTAATGAAACAATTAGTTGATGATCCACTTGGCCATCTGGCTATCTGTGGTCTCCGAACATAATTTTCGTCTAGTTGCAAATTTGATCCAGGTACTAATGGAGAAAACCATTGAAAAATAGAACTGTGATCCGCAGATAATTTCCTTCTCCAAACTTAGCACTTTTACATCTTTGTCTTTAACTAAAACCTCAGTGAAGACCATGAAAATAAAATTTTCAAATGTAAGCACTTTTGAGGTACAAACTTCATACGCTTGCACTGATGTGGGCTCCCAATAATGACTGAATTTAAGCCATGAAATAAAATCCACCTGTGAAAAAGCAGGAAGTGGCCTTGTGGTTAGAAGGTAATCTCTGATAAATCAGGAGCAGGACATTCTCCTGCCCTTCCGATGTTCCTACAGGGTAAAGGAATGTGCTTCTGTAATACTGAAGAAGTAGCTGTAGCTGACGAGAACTTTTCATGATTTTCCATAAAGACATGCCCAAACTTTTATAGGTCCTCATCCCAGAAGAAGCTTAAGAAAAAAATCCTTCTAATATAAATCAGTACTATGTGATTATTAAATTGGTGAAATAGAATCATAGCTACTTTAAAACTAAGTAAAAAAATAACAATTGGTTAAAAACATATGATTTGTCTGGCATTGGAGTAGGATCAGTGATAAGACACAAAAGACCATCAGACACTCTTTCTGTCTATAAGCATTTATATGACTGCCTTTCCCTTTTATACTTTAAAAATTTGATTCAGATTCCACATTCCTCCTTTTTGGTCCACACAGGTCAGACGTTCTCTTGCGTCCTTATCACCTAGAAATATTTTGAACATTCTATCTTTGAGTACAAATGGCCACATCCCTCCCTGGTCACAGCTGCTCCTGAATAGCTTCTGGCTGTGCTGAATGAAAATAGAATGTTCCAGTTGTGTCTCACAGGGTATTCTTCTCCTGGGAAAGGCCTAAGCTGCCCCTTTCCTCACTCTGCTGACTCTGTCCCTGCCACTGCTGCCTGTCTTGGCCAAGGTCTGGGCCCAGCAGCAGTAGCTGATTTGGACCTGCCAGCTCTTGGGCCATGTTCCAGTTCTTAGTCTCTGGTGGGTGTGCCTGCCGAGCAGGAGAGCCCAGAGCAGAGGTGTACCCCTGCGATGTGAGGCTGGCAGTGCTGGGAGCAGGCACAGTGGACTCCTCCGCTGGAGCAGCACAGCGGTGGCCAAGCTTCCTTCTGGACACTCCGTCCAGTGTCTGGTGTGGGAGCTGATTCAGTCTGCCCCGCAGGACCTTCATCCTCATTTCTGTGAGAAATAAAGTAGGGGGAAAGTGAATTTAATTTCCAGTCAGTTGATTACACATTTTTTATATTTAGCATTTCTGATAACATGCTGTTAAATAGTTACAGATTCAATTATATCTGCTCAACAATTACCAAATCTCTTTGGAAAGTTTTTTTTTTTTTTTTTCTAGAAGAAAGTACCATATGCCATGCCCAATTTGTAACTAATACTTATCATTCAATAAAAGTTTGGTAATACTACTTAGCAGAAAAACACTTTTATGATGTTATTAGATCAATAAAGATTTTTAATTGTAAGCAGCAAGGCTTAAATTTGAGAACAAGACCAGAGCCAGGCCTAACTATTGAGAAACCCACACTTGCATTAAGAAATGTGAACTCTAAAAACCAGTCTTTTCTAGTATTTTGGCTTTTATACCAAATTTAAATTATCTTTGACTTCATAAAAACGGGAATATAAATATATTTATATAAATATAAATATATATAATATAAATATAATATAATATAAATATAATATATAATATAATATAATATAAATATATATAAATATATAGAGAGAGAGTATAAATATATAAATATATAAATATTTATCTCTATGTGAATGTATAACAGTGAGAAAAAAAGAAAGTGCATCAGATGTGAGTTGTAAAGTTAATATTGAAGCTCCCCTTCTCTTGCTAAATGGTAGTATGATTTCCATCCTATCACCTGGCCTGTCATGGCTTTAGCTACACAATTTTATATCATTCTTAGGTGCTACTTAATTTATGAAAATGTATTTAATTTTAGCAATCATTTTTAGTTATTTTCTTTACCTGACACTTCATTGTTATTTTATTTTCTTATTAAATTCAATTCAAATTCAATTTAGAAATGTACATCATTGATAAACTAATGTGTTTTTATCCTAATCTCTCTCAATTCTTCGAAGGGTGTTTAAGCACTTAAAAAGTGATCATGCCAGATGTAAATGAGTTAACTAACTTCTCATGTTACTGGAACAAAAATGATGATAAACTGGGAGTATACACAATTTTATTGACACACTAGTAAGACTTACCAGAACACTTGTTTATGTTATTTATGCAAAACATGATCCCTAAAAACTGTATGATATAGCAACTGATAGGTTACTCTTAGAATCAAATAAATGTAGTTAGATTTCCTATTTGGTTTTTTATTTGCGGAATATGAGAATTATACTTAATCTTACTGTACTTCAGTTTCCTCATGTATAAAAGACTAATAATGCTACCTCTTCATAGGCTTGTTTAAAGATTAAATAGATGAAGCATTCAGAACACTGCCCAGACTTGCAATATGGTAAAGATTATCATTATAATGGCTATTACCATGACAGTTATCGTTATTCAAATTGCTAATGATTAATATTCATATTTGCCAATAATTTATTTCAGTGCTTAATCCTTATCCATTTAATCCTCAAGAGTCTAGTACTATTGTTCTTACCTCACAGATGGATACTAAAAGTACAGCTAGGTGTCGGAGTGCCTACCAGTAGTCCCAGCTACTTAGGAGACTAAGGCAAGAGGATCTTTCACACCCACATGTTAAAAGCCAGCCTGGGTCTCGCAGAAGACGCCGAATCACCCTGCTGCAGACAGGCAGGTTTGCCCACACCCTACCGAGGTCCCCAGTCGCGCAAATACGCCGAATCACCACACTGCACACAGGAAGGTCTGTGCACGCCCTACGGAGGTCCTGAGTTGCGCGGAAGACACAGAATCACCCCGCTGCAGACAGGCAGCCACCTGGTTCCACACTACAAAGACACAGAGGACACCAGACCACCAGACCAAGGTACTGAGTCCCGCTGTTCCCCGCCCAGAGGTAGGGGCTTCTGAGCCTTCGTCCCACTGCTCCTGGTCCAGAGGAAGGGGCTTCCCAGTCACCATCCCTCCTGCTGATCCCAGCCCACAGGAAAGGGCTTTTGGGTCACAATCCCTACCACTGCTCCCAGCCCACAGGAAAGGGCTTTTGGGTTACCATCCCCTACCGCTGCTCCTGGCCCCTGTCCCACCTCTCCCAGCTCAGAGGAGGTAATCCGTACAGGTGCTAACAGCCCTCTACCTCAGTCGAAATGAGAAAACACGTAAATAAGTCTCAAAACCAGACTTCCAGATCACCTACAGCAACCCCAAAGGGAAATGAGATGGAACACTGA
>NW_004624855.1:4458095-4527565 GCF_000247695.1 Heterocephalus glaber | reverse complement strand
AGAGAGACTATGTAAAGGTGCAAATTTCCAATGATGAATGTCATTATATTGTATACCTAAAATGTACCAATGATTAGAATGAATAATCAAGAATGTAAAATAGGAATAAAAGGTCCAAAGGGGTAGGGGTATTGGGAGGGGCAGGGGAAAGGAAAGAAGGGAAAGGAAAAATGCTGAGAAATAGAAAAAGTGGAAATAAAGTCTTTGTAAATAGGGAATGGTGGAAGGCATGAAGTGAGGGCTAGGAATGGGGAAAAAATGAGAACCAAGATGCATTATGTAAAGGTACAGTTCCCAATGAGAAATGTAATTGTGTTGTATACCTATAATGTACCAATAAAAGAATTTAATACAAAAAAAAAAGCCAGCCTCGACAACATAATGACACCTTATCTTTAAAATTTTAAGTAAATGCCAAATTCATTCCTGGAAGCAAGCATCACCTTGATCCCCAAAGCAGAGAAAGTCCCAACCAAAAAGAGAACTATAGACCAATCTCCCTAATGAACATAGATGTAAAAGTCCTCAGTAAGATACTGCCAAACAGAATGTAGAAGATCATCAAGATGATTATATATTCTGACAAAGTGGAATTTATCCCAGGGATACAGGGATTGTTCAACATATGCAAATCAATACATGTAATATACTATATTCATAGAGCCCAGGACAAAAACCATATGGTTATCTCAATAGATGCAGGAAAAGCGTTGGACAAAATCCAAACACCCATTCATGATAAAAACCTTACAGAAAATTGGACTAGATGGTCTCTATCTCAACCCAATAAAGCCATCTATGAAAACCCAACAGCCAACATCATAGTAAAGGGTCAAAAACTGAAATCCTTCACATTAAAATCAGGAACAAGACAAGGATGCCCACTATCATCTTTCCTATTTAATATAGTTTTGGAAACATTAACCCCAGAAACTAGACAAGAGAAAGAAATAAGGGGAATAAAGATAGGAAATGAAGGAGTTAAATTGTCATTTTTGCAGATGATATGATACTTTATATAGAAGACACAAAGAACTCCACCAAAAGTCTTCTAGACTTAATAACCAAATTTAGTAGAGTAGCTGGATACAAGGTCAACACAAAAAAAATCAATAGCCTTCCTCCACAAGAACCACAGACTCACTGAGAGATGAACTGGAGAAACAACTCTTTCACCATAGCATCAAAAAAAAAAAAAAAGAAAAGAAATACCTAGGAATCAAACTAATGAAAGAATTCAAAGACCTATACTCTGAAAACTACAGCACTCTGAAAAAGAGATTGAAAAGGATAACAGAAATTGGAAAAATATCCCTTGGTCCTGGGTAGGAAGAACCAATATTGTTAAAAAGGCCATACTTCCAAAGCTGCTGTATAGATTCAATGCAATCCCAATTGAAATTCCAACAACATACTTCAAAGAACTTGAGAAAACAATCCAAAGATTCATTTGGAACCAGAAGAGACCTAGAACAGCAAAAGCAATTCTAGGGCCGGGGATTTAGCTCAGTGGTTCTGCTGCCTGCCTCACAAGCGCAAGGTCCCAAGTTCAATCCCTGCTACCAAAAAAAAAAAAGCAGTTCTAGGCAACAAAGACAAGGTAGGGGATATCACAATTGCCACCTTGAAACTATACTACAAAGCCACTGTGATAAAAACATCATGATACTGTCAAAGAAACAGGCACAAGGATCAATGGAACAGATTTGAAAATGCACAAACAACTCCAGACATACTCAGCCACCTCACCTCATAGCCTCTTTAATAAATGGTGCTGGAGAAATTGGGTTTCAACTTGCCAAAGATTAAAACTAGACCTATTTCACTCACCATGCCCTAAACTAAAATTGAAATGGATCAAAAATCTAAATATTAAAACAGAAACACTAAGCCAGCTGGAAGAGAGATTAGATAGAACTCAAAGACATTGGCATAGGAAAAAAGATTTCACTGCCAAAACCTTAGTCACATGTGAACTAGCACAAATAATCACCAATTGGGATCTCATCTTACTGACTGTTCGTTTCTTTTTTGGTACTGGGGATTGAACTCCGGCCCTTGTGCTTGCGAGGCAGGCGGCGGAACCACTGAGCTAAATCCCCAGCCCTATCTCATCTTATTGAAAAGATTCTGCACAGCAAGAGAAACACCAACAGTGTGAAGAGACAACCCACAATATGTGGAAAAAATTTTACTAGTTGTTCCTCAGACAAAGGTCTACTACCTAGAATATATAAAGAACTTGAAAAAGTCATACCTCCCAAATTTAAAGAGACAAACAAACATGAGCATCTGAAATGAACAGACATTTCTCAGAACAAGAAGTAAAAATAACAAATAAACATATGGAAAAATGTTCAACATCTCTGATCATTTGAGAGATGCAAATGAAAACAACACTGAGATTCCACCTCACCCCAGAAAGAAGGGCTGCTATTAAAAAGTCAACCAATAACAAATGCTGCTGGGGTTGTGGGGGAAAAAGGAACCCTTCTCAGCTGTTGGTGGGAGTGCAGACTGGTGCAACCACTGTGGAAATCAGTACAGAGATACCTCAAAAAACCAGAGTTAGAGGTCCCACTTGACCCAGCCACTCCCCTGCTGGGTATCTTCCAAAAGAATTAAAAGAATCATACCACAGCGATATATGTGTGCCCATGTTCATAGCAGTACAGTCTGTAATAGCTAAAGCTTGGAAACAGCCCAATTGCCCATCAACTGGAGACTGTATAAAGAAGATGTGGGTTTTTTTTTTAATAAAATGGAGTACTACTCAGCCATAAAGAATGAGAAACTAGAGACATTTATAGCTAAATGGATGCACATTAAGGAGATACTCTTAAGTGAAATAAATAGGACACATGTAAATACCAAATATTTCCTCTGGTGTAAGAAACTGAAAATGTAAATGAGGGTCAAAATGTATAATAGATAATGTGAAATAGGAAGAAAAAGTCTAAAATGGAAGGGTAGGGGAAAGGAATAAATATGAGAAAAGGAAAAAATGGAAACAGTCTTTGTAAATAGGGAGGGGCAGAAGGTTTGAAGGGAGGGCAGGGGGATGGGGGAAAAATATGAACCAAGATATATCATGTAAAGGTACAAATTTCCAATGATGAATGTCATCATATTGCCTACCTAAAATGTACCAATAAAATTAATCAATAAAAAATTCAAATCAATGTAGAAAGGTTTACTTGACCTAATTGTAAAATTTTTATGAGTTGATATAGGACCAAACTTAATCTGGCTCAAACACCATGCATTAACCATTTAACATAACTATTAACTATGATTCTACCACAAGTACACTTTTGGTCTATCTATAATTTACCTTAATAAAATATACCCTAAATAATATCCCCAGGATAGTTTCATTTCACACATAGAGAAAAACATGTAAATTTACATTACAATAAGCAAATATGCAATATCAATAAGATAAACTCTATATGTCTAACTTTGGAATGTCTTTTCTCTCAAATTTGCTTTAACAATTTAAAATAATATTTACAAAGCAATTACACCAATTAGTACATGTATTACCACAGGCATATATGTTATATATATAATTGAGTCCTACAATCACCCTCTGAATTAAGTGCTATTATTATGTCTCCTCTAGAAGGAAGGCAATTAAGACAGATTAAGTAACTTCCCAAGACCACAAATAAAGCAGTTGTGTATTTTACACACTTTAACTAATTCATGATTTTGGGCTTTAGAGTTTGTGCTGTAAACAACAGACAATACTGTATAAAGTGAAAGACAGCAATGGAGAATTAAAAAGAACACTTAGTTGAATACATTCATGGGAACATGTGCTCTATACAGCTTATCTTTCATATGCCTATGTTGAATGAAGAAAGCCAAGACCCATCCTAAGCCCACAGAAGATAGGTGGTAACTTGTTATCAACATTTACCATGCCTGTTTATCACACATTTCACCACCAAATTAATTTACTACTCTTTTACACACAATATATGTGCTAATTTATTAAGCTAGGTATTATTCTCTCAGTTTATTGGGAGCAGTTTGGGCTTGTGTTTGGAGTCAGTAATTGGGTCTGTATCATACTCTAGGAAACAGAAGGTAAAAACTACCAAGTTGCTACTTCTATTTAATCTAACAATGGATGGACAATGAAGTGACAATGCAAGAATGTGATAATAAAAACTATATGCAAATGCTTTTTATTTGGAGCATGTCTTAGTTACTTTTCTCATTCCTGAGACAAAATTTCTGATACCCAAAGTTAAAGGGAGAAGAGTTTATTTAGCTCACAGTCTGTAGAGGCTTCAGTCCATAATCAGCTGTCTCCAAGGCATGGTGGCTTGGCAGAGGGACATTGCATAGGAGAAAACAGTTCTTGGCAGGCAGAAGACAGTAAAAACAAGAAAGCAAAGGACCTTAGCAGCTTCTTTCTGCCCCTTGTATACTCTATCTAGGCTACTGGGATTAGGGCAGTGCCAAACCAATCAGTGGACTGATTTAGTAATCACATACTCTTAATCCCAGCATCGCACACCTAGGTTCAGCCATCTCTGAAAAAGCCCCACTTGTGACTGCATGAGGGTTTGGGGGGACATGTGGATATAAACCATAACTGAGAATTAAAATGAGATTAAGTAATCATGGTATTTGTACTACTCCTCCAATGCATGGATTAGTGTTCTGAGAAGTCTGTGTTCATTACAGAGATCTCCTATCTCCTTTTCACAGTCTTTTTTCTACCACTTTTCTGAAACAGCCACCTAACTCAGGATAATTCTCTTGCTTAGACCTATGAGAACTATCTGGTTTCCTAGTTTTCCTATTGGACCTGAGATTCCTTCCAGAAGTATTTCTTGACAAGTCAGCTGCATTGATTAATGCCTCACTATTTGTTGACTGGAGTTTCTCATTTGACCTGTGCAACTGCCTCTATTACCAGTCACCCTTCCTTGTGACAGTCTGATCTTTCTCTTAGGACTTAAGAGTGCCTTCAAGGAAAGAATTATTTTGCACCATCAATGTCATCCCCTTGTTAGCCCCAGTCATATACCAAGCCAAGTGTTTGCTATTATCTCCATAATAACTGCTCTCACCAGGAGGAAAACCCATAGTTTATCAGGATCAGCAAATAACCAAAGAACAAGAATAATAAATTATCAGATAGAATCAAACTTTAAAAAGAAAAAGAGTTGTTAAAATTTTAATCCTTTGGTAAAACCAACATCACTTCATATAAGAGGAATAAAACACTACACGTCACCTATTTTCAATCTATTGAAGATATTGTTACCCTGTTTTTGAGAGACTTTCACTGGAAATATGTTCCTCCTTGTTTTTTAATTCTGCATCTATTCATAAAAGACTAATGCTAGCCTAGTTCTCTTTTGCAAACCCCAAAACATTTAAAAATCTCCCATGAATTATTTACATGGCATCTCCAATCAGCAACATACCTGACAGACTCCCCAGCTGAAATGAAAGTTCACTGTGTAAAGGTGCCCAGGGAGGCCGGCAACCTCCCACTGTGAGGTTATAGACAGAACTAAGTCAGCACACATTATATGTCAGTGCCGACATCAGAAGGAATCAACTCCTTTGATCTCAGACCTCCACAAGAAGCTTAGATCTCAGACAAATTAGATAAAAAAAATGAATTTATAGCAGATATGTGTCCTAAGGCATTCAGCTGAATGTTTGGGTTTTAGGAAAGGAAGGATAGTGAGTATCAAAACATATGAATTAATGTCTCCTTCCCATCTCTGCCTTGCTGATGAGTCCCATTAAAAAGAAAAGAGGGGATTCTCAAACTGCCCCACCCCATATGTCTTAGAGTCCCACTGATGGGTTTAATCAAGTTTTACAGGCAATGAGATAAAAAATGGGGAGCACATCCCTTCTTCTCTAACAAAAAGGATGACTCACTCATTGTCAGTGTAAATCCTTCCAGATTTCCTTAACTCCTATTGACTTCCAAAACTTTCTGGAGCAACAAACAGACACTATGCCCCTGATTTGTAAAATGTGTTTGAGAGTTAGTTCCTGGCTTCTTTTACAGCTAGGAACATTAACAATGAATTATTCCTCTTTCCTTGCCTTTCCTCGAATTGCTCATTTTTCTCAACTCAATTTTATGTGTAGTGTTCAGTGTTGCATAACTTGGATTCACCATAGCAGGCCCATTTTTGAGGCTCCACAGGTTCTGCCACAGAGAGGTGGATAACTAATCATCCAACTAAAAGGATATATTCTACTATTTATCACTAAGGGAAGTAAGTCTTGCTCACCTATCAGAGAATATTATATCCAATAATTAATAAGTACCATTGCCTGTGTTCTATCTAAATTATTTGGCTTTCATTTAATATAATTGGGTTACTTTCATTAGTGTGCCCATATACTCTTGGGTCATTATCACATTGTCTTAAGAATGGTAACATAAATATAATCTCTCTCCTAGAGTCACTGACATAAAATCAATTTATTTTCAAATATTAGCTCTATATCATTGGTCTATAGTTTCTGATGAACTTTAGAGTCATCTTATGTCATTTTCCACTGTGCAAAGTGGTTGAAATTACATTAGATCCAAGTTAATTTAGTAATATCTGATGTCTCTGCAATTTTAGTCAATCCAAATATAAACATAACCTCTTATATATTCAAATCTTCTATTTAAACGATTCAGTACAATATCATTTATTTTTATATTTTCTAGCATGTGTCTAATTAATATTTATTTTCTAAGATAGCACATATTTCGGCCACTATTTTATATTTCATAATCTTTTCTTTTCTTTTTGTTTTTTTATAGTTGAGTATGGCCTTGTACTCACGAAGCCCAGGTTGACCTTGAACTCTGAGCAATTCTCACGCCTCAGACTCCCGAGTGCTGGGATTCCATGCGCACACCACTATGGCTGGTGATTTCATCATATTTTCTAACTACATAACAACTAGATCATTTTCTGTTACTATGATGAAATACTTAGACAAGCTAACTTTATAAAGACAAGAGGTTTATTTAGAATTTATAATACTACTATTTCGCAGATTGATATTAATGAGTAAATTACTCAAGTTAATTTTAAATTATAAGCTATTGGTTAAACCTTTTAAATTATCCTTCAAATAACTATGTCATCTACAAACCATCTCCTTTGTTTTATGTCTACTTGCATTCTTTATCATGTAAAATGAGTTATAAGACAATAAGAATGTATTATGTATTTTGTCCTCATTTGAATAACGATGCCACTGATGTTCCATCACTAAATATAATATTGTGTAGTGTGGGAACTCATTTCATTTAGCAATTTTTTAGAATTTTTTTCTTAAAGTATAAATACCTAGATTTTATTCATGCTTTTAGAGTAGGAGGCAGTCATATATTTTTCCTTATGTGATATAAACATTATATGTATTAATGATTTCCAAATACAATCTACTTTTCTGGGAGCTTAGGAAAATTTCTCAGCTGTTTCGCTCTTCCCAGTTTTGATTCTCTAAACATCTTCAGGCTATTTGGCTTCACTCCTTTCCCTGGCATTCTCATAGATTTATACTTACAAAAGGTAAACTTGCTGGCAAATCTTTTTATTTCACCTTTATAAAACCTATCACATGTATTCAACAGGTCTCTACAGTCTAGAGATGTATACTGTAGAGATGAGAAATTCCTGAAATTGATGTTTATAGTCATATGTGCACAATGGGCAGCCATTTTTACACATCAGTTTTCCATCCCCAGCATTGGGTGCAGGTATTTAACAAAGAATAGTGGCAAGTGGCCAACTATCAGTTCATGATTTGGAGCAAGCAATTCTGAGATCTGAGCAGCAGCTGGGCTTGGCAAAGAAACTGAAAGAGGAAGCTATAGTGGCCACCTGCACACACTCTCTGGAAGCAGAAGTCACCTTTTCCCCATTGTTATGACTTAAAAGCTAAGCAGTCATTCCCCGGGTATTAATTACGTAAACTGCATACAGTTTTAAAAAGTGAGGACTACTTTTTTCCAGTTGGAAGAACTGTTGAATTCCAGGGGTCCTTGCACAGGAAAATTTAGAGAAGGGAGAACTTATTTCATCTGTCTTCATCATGCACTCAATAGTTATCAGTGGTTTTATATCATAGATCTCTACAGTAAGACAGATACTGGGATTATAAAAAATATAGAATTTATACCAAAGATAAGATGAATAAAAAGAATTATGCCACATATAAGACATGGTAAGTAAACACAAAAGGAGTGTTACAAAAATTCAAAGATAGAAACTATTCCTTCTAGATAACATAATTTGAAAAAGACTAAAAGTATTTCATTTAAGTTTGGGAGGAATAGGGCACTGGATATGTGGATATATTAGAGAAGAACATTTTGGAATGTGAAGGCCTATGTTATATAAAGGGAATACTCTCCTGGAGAGAAGAGAATCAGGTAGAGGAGGAGTAGATACCTGCCAGTTGTGCATTACATGTGAATGAACTGAAGGCGTATCTGTGAAATGAAGCAAAGACACAGAGAAATGAAAGCTTAGGACCCTGAAGAAGTAGAGCTAATAAAACTTGGTGAGCAAAAAGAGGACAGAGCTGAAGAAGAAAGCTAGGAATTAAACTTTGAGGTGTCTAAGCTGGAAGATTTGGGTACTATTAACCAATATAAGGGAACAAAAAAGTGACACAAAATTGAACTGTGACAGAAAAAGTGACACACAATTGAACTTTGACAGAGCAAAGCAAGACTCCTTCCCTGGCATTTCTGTTAATCTAAGTTTCAGCAAAATGATCAACTAAGCTCTTAGCAAATGGGATTTGAGGCAATGTGACATGATTTATGATCTATAGTGGCTAAATCTATAATTCAGGATAACATATTTTCTTTCCTTCCATTCCCTTCCATGTTTAAATTATTCAAATACATATTATTTGTTCTGGTTGCTTTATAATGAATTGTTCTCTAATCATCTCCAGAATATGTTCTTATTTCCTAACCACGTTGGAAATTCATACAGAACAGAGAACCAATATCAACTCTTTGCAATTATATAGACAGGATCTTATAATATGCTAAATAAATACTTATTTAATATTCATGGGGAGATAAAATCTAATTGCAGTAGTAATTCCAGTAAGTTCTCACTGAAGAGTTACAATGAGTAGTAGTGTCTTCCAGGGTGTCTCATGCTTGGTACTACTGACATTTTGATCCAGATATTTTTATTGTGGGGATGGAATTATGTGCTATATGATGTTTCCCGGGTCCCTGATCTCTACTCACTATCAATAATTCTCCAACTCTCCCAAGCTATGGCAAGAAAAAAATGCTTCTAGACATTGCAAATGTTCTCTGAAGTCAGAGTGACCAAATGTCTTAATATTTCTGAGGGAATGTCTGGGACACAAAAACTTCCAATTTTAAAACAGTTCTTGGGGAGGGTGAGTTAGGTAGGGGTGGGCTAGCTCTGGTTGGTAAACATTGGCTTGTGGGAACAGTCATCTAAACCATGAATTGCCAAGACCATAAGTTTCTATGGAAGCATATATTGAGTAATTTTTTTAACCCAAAGAGAAAAATATTCATTTTGACAAAGCTTGGAACATTGGAGAAAACTTTATGAAGAAAAGTGCATCCCCACACTTGCTTCAAGATTGAGGTTGATTTAAGAGATGAAGGCACACCATCCAGCTGGAAGAAGCTGTGTAAGCAAATGATCAGGAAGAAGTTATACAAGTACGAGGACGAGTAAGTTAGTGTGTTAAGATGACCATCGGATGGGAGTGTGAAATCCACAATGAGGTTACAATGATAGGATACAGTCAAATCTTAGAAAGCTTGAAGTCTTAAATAACTATGAGAAAAAAACACTAATAAATAATGCATACAATATACTAGGAGTTGTTCCTCAACTCTGAATAGTATTATTGTGGCAAAGAGGAAATGGAAGGAAACAGAGTGATTAATTGTCTTGCTTGAGGACATAAAGTCAGTCACCAGGGAAGTTGTAAGCCTAGCCTCTGGCTCCTCTGCTCTAAGCCCTTGACTGTCACCTTCTCCTGAGTTGAAACTCATTCAGTCTTATGAGCAGCAGAACAACATGAGCAGATATGGATTTTGAGAGGTGAGTTAGATGGCTCTGTATATCAAAAACTTTAGCAAGACTGCAATATGAAGAGTATATACTTTATTCCCTCCATCCTCCATGGCAACTCTAGTACTTCCAGTGCATCCACAAAAACTTTGGTAAAAGCAGTAATGTGCTAAGTTTAGAATCTAAATTTCATAGTGATATTTAGTTCCATGAGTTAAATAATCTTCAATGATATGGTGGTCCTCAGTGAAGACAAGATGCTGATGAGTAAGACATCCAGTCACTCAGTTAGCAAATGTCAAAGTTGAAAAACACAGAGGGAAAAGGAAAACTAAAATGCCATGGATATAATATAATTTATTTAAAGCTAGCAATAATTATGTGCTTGCAACTAATAATAATTTCCAAAGAAAAACAGGAGATGCCTCATTATTTGCCTTGTAAAAGATGCTCTTCAGATTTGGACAAAGCTTAGGAAATAAGGCAATAAGTCAACTGTGATCCATGAGGGAGGATTTGGATAACAAATCTTTCTATTTTCAGATTGGATGTCCTAATAAAATGGGCTCTTTGGTGCTCCTTCAATCTAAACTTTTCCACAAAACTCTGTCCCTTGTTTTCTTTCTGATAATTATTAATATGCCACCATATAAAAATGTTTCTTAATAAAACACCCAGGCATCGTGGACTGCTTAATGAAGTTAATTGAAGCAAGTCGACTGAGAATCATGTAGATTACCATATTAGATTAGGGGAGATTAGCATCATTTCTGCTGTTTGCTGAAGAATGAAGCTGAATGTAGAAGAAGCTAGATTCAGATGGCAGTTTCAAATACTTGTCCTGGGTTCGCATATAATAATATGGGAAAAATTAAAATGATCTTAGGCAGAATCTGGAAAGAGTTCCTGCACCCTTCTCTCAGTCCCCATTCTTTCAGCACTTCTACCTCTAGCTTTTCCTATACACCTTGTTACCTTTTAATGTAGGAGTTGGCTGACCCTGGAGACCCTGAGACCCTGTCTCAAAACTGAATGAATGAATGAATGAATGTACAGCCAAACAACAAAATAGAGTTTAATAAAAAGCTGATTCATTTCTTGAGGTTTCTGTACTCAATCTAATTTGCATAGTGGGTATTTGACAACTACACTCACTGCTTTCTCATATTCAGTAAGGTTGCCAAATTGGTAGCTTTGGAACAGATAAGGGGAAGATTGTATGGCAGTACTCTGGTTTGCCCTTTATTGATAGAACCTCTTCAAATGTTAAACCAAGAATCTACTACTAAGAAAAAAATACATAAACATCAATTTTAGAATTGGTTACTGAGTAAATCAGCTGGATCTGTGTATTCTTGTGGTAAGGTATAATATTTTTTAGAAAAAGTATAAACAAAACAACTACAGAAGGGCTTTAAATTGCTTCAGAAGCTGACACCCAGGAGAACAAGTGAATCCTCAACGGTTCTCCTCTGTGGGAATCCTCTCTCTCACCCACACTTACCTTCTGCCTTCCTGGAATCTTCCTCTTCTATCTCTATTTGTGATGCTCGGCGCTTGGATGAGACATGGATCTGTTTCTTTTCATCCTTAGCCTGGGACTCAGAAATTTCCTCAGGTTTTGTTTCTGTATTAATGTAAAAAAAAAAAAAAAAAGGAAATGTTTTTGTTTTTTTAGATAAAAAGAACATTTTTATTTGTAAATGGGCCCTAAGTGTTAAGGTGTTTCTCATGTATACCCACCTCACCATGATAGTGATATGCATGCAAAATAATATATATAATATATTTGGAGCTTAATAAATAATACCATAAAATCCCATACACCAACTAGCAACTTCATGGTCTAAAATCCAGCTGTCCAATACAATAATGGCTATTGAGCATTTGAAGAGTAACTATTTTAAATTGAGATAAATTATAAGTGTAAAAACAACCTGATTTTGACAAAAGTGAAATATCCAATGTTTTATTATACACTGAAATAATAATTTTGATATGTTAGGATAAATGGTCACTAGAAAATTATCTATGCACCTCATATTTGAGGATTATGTTGTACTTCTGTGGGACACAACTATTAGTAACAAGATATTACTGACTGCTTTTTAACATTTCAATTTAAAATAATGACAGATTCAAAGGAAATGCACATGGAAGACCTACGAATTTTCATGCAGTTTCTCCACTCTCAGCAGCCTATTTGAATATTGGATAGAGTGTCCATTAGAGGTCATGATTGAAGGCAATTGGGAAGTGGTGGACCTTCAGGAAGTGTGGTCTAATCAAAGGTACTAGGTTCATTAGAGATGCACCCTTAAGAAGCTTTTGGGAGGCTGGTCTCTGGTCCTCTACTCTGTCTCTGCTCCAGTTTGAGATATAGTCATGTGTTAGTACAGGGCACCCACATCAATGTACTCCACCTGCCAGCCTCATTGGATGCCAAAGCAATGGGGCCACTTGGTCATGAACTTGACCTCCAGAAATGTGAGTCAAACAAATCTTTTCTCTTTTAAAGTTGTCACTCAAACGACCAATGATGTCGAACATTTTTTCATATGTTTATTTATTGCTTTTACTTCTTCATCTGAGAAATGTCTGTTCACTTCAGATGCCCATTTTTGGATTGGGTCTTTAAATTTGGGAGGTCTGATTTTTTAAAGTTCTTTATATATTCTAGATAGTAGACCTTTGAGGAACAGCAGGTGAAAATTTTTGTTTCATGCCAATAATGTGAAGCTGGCTAATACTGTATCAGAGCATGCAAACTTTCATTGGTACAAATTTATAGAATTTGAGCAGATGTGTGCTTTTAATAGAAAAACTTGTATCTTCAGTCTATCTTTGCCTGAAGAGATAGTTCATCTTCTGTTCATTAATAAATGTAGTCATCAAAAATATATTTACATTCCTAATGCCAGGACACTGTCTAGGGGCCGTGAGGACCATGGTAAGAAAGACTTGGCTCCAGCCTTTGTAAAGTGATTATTCTAGTTTGGATGGCAGAAGATAAACAAATACATTTGCAATAAAATGTCGAGTAATGCCATGCTGTACAATGAAAAGGAGAATTACAGGGGTGGAAGTAGATCTTTTTGAATAGATGTAATCACAAGAATGATATAACCTGAGATAAAATTACAGTAAAATAAAACAAAAACCAACAAGGGCAAAAAAGAAAAAGATTGTTTCACTTAAGATTATTGATGAAGCAGCAAAGAGAATTTTGTTAAAATGTATATAGTGATTTTCTAAAAGAAAACCAATTCTGTGATTGAGTTTCAAGTTGAACTAGTTGATGTCTTCATGGAACACCATTTTTACTAAATGAATTAGAAAAATGAGGGAATAAATTATGATTATTTTTACTTTGGTTTTTGGTAGATTTTCTTTTTTAAAATAAATAACAAGCTTGTAGAAAAAAGTATTATTTGTGATCAAATTTAAGCTTTCAGAGTAAATTCAGAGCTTTGGAAAACTTACATTAATTTCCATTAATTAACCTTTCTAATTCTTAAAAGTCCAGGTTGATATTAACCAATGTGACTTTTTAAACTGTAGACTGAATTATGCTAACATGTAGAAGTTCTGCCGATCTCAGTGCTCTTCCAAATGGCCAAAGCATAATGTTTCAAAATCATGCATTTAAAACCTTCACTTGAAATACAAAATAGGCTAGTATATTTTCATGTAAAAGACTACAAAAAGATCGGCCTTTAAGTAAACTTACAAAGTTTGAGTAAAATCAAAGAATATCTACAATTATTTGTAAAGATTTTAAAAATATTTTCCCTTTTCCATTTAATATCAATGTGAGGCTGGATTTTCATCATATACTTCAGCATAAACCAATACAATGCAACAAATTGAATGCAGAAGCTACTAAGAAGGTCTAATAAAGAGGACATTAAAACAGGTTTGTAAAAATGTCATGATTTTCACTATTTTTAAATAATAGTTAAAAAATAATATGACTATATTTACATTCACGGTATATATTGTTACATTAAAATTATTTAAAATTTCCTGTTTTAGTTTTCAATTTATAAATATGGATGGATAAGATTCATATAGATAAGAGTTCTTTGTTTTCAGTAATTACTGATATTATATTGTAGTCCAGAGACAAACATTCCAAAAACAGTTGACAAAATATACATACAGCTGAATCAGACAATTGTCTTCTATGAGGAAGCTGAGGAACAGTATATTTCTATAATTCTAGAAAGTAATTAATAGTAATTTTAGAAATTTTTAAAATACAAGGTACAGAAATTATAAAGAAGAAAAAACAGATTACTCATATAGAGCCTACTTCTGAAATTTTTGCCCATAAAGTTTCTTTCAATCTCTCTATAATTATTTTTAACATGGTTAGGAGTCTGTGTTGACTCAGAAAAATATAGCAATTTATTACAAGCAAATTTGTCCACAGATATTGAAAGGTTTAAAGAACAAAATTAGGAATTTGGTAACATGTTAGTAAGTGTAGGAAGATGCTATTTCTAGAGCTGAGAAGATAAAAGGAAGGGATGGAGATTGCAGAGCTTAATGAGAGGTCCCGAAACGGCTTGTAAGTTTAGATATTAAATGGTGGATGAAAATTAAATCACCTACTGACCAGGATCACATGATTAAAAAAAATTATGAAAATCTGCTTTCAAAACCAAAAGTATTACACAGAGATAGTGCAGACTTTAGATTGAAAACTACAAAACAAAAAAAACTGTAGTTCAACAAAGCACAGGCAATGCAAGACAGAATCAGGTCCAGATCTTATTCTTGAGAAAGACAGAGAGTTCCTTGTAGTTGGTCCAGTCAAGATCATCAGGATGAAAGAGAGGCAATAACTGCGGTGGAAAGCAAAGTTCAGATATAGTGTCCACCTAGTGGTGCTGCTTCAATGTCTTAGCAGTGGGCCATGCTAGTTTCCCTTTTCTTTCTGTATGTGTGCTTTAAGACTGCTTTTTCTCATTTTAGCTCTTTATTATTAATTCTTGTTTAAACTTTTGTCATAATACTTCTTAGGATCGCTAGTGGTTCTTCTCCATTTGACAGTCTGTGGCATGGAGTTTGGGTGCAGTAAGGCATTTACCAATGCCCTCTCTGGCCCTCTCTTCTCTCTAAGAACAGAGTAGAAAGAAGACGTTTTAGAGAATTTCTTTCCTTCACTGACTCTGTGACTCTATGACTCCAGCCTAACAAAAAGTTGAATCTGTTTCTGGGAAAATGTTCAAGGACATATTTAATTTCTATTCTTACAGGGAAAAATACCCAAGACTCTTTTCCCTTTTTTGAAGGACATTGAATGACAGTGCATGTGTTTCAGAGATAAAGTACCTGGCTTTTTTGTGCCTGTGTAACCTTGAGTAATTATTTACCCATTCTGTGTCTTTATGTCCATATTATTGGCATATTTACAACTACTTTGCTGAGTTATTGTGAGGATTAAATTTGGACAACGGTGATTATGCACTTGGTCCATGATGATTATTTATTTCGATAAATATTATTTCAATATTATTTAAAATTAGCCAAGTCTGTGTGTCTATTACATAAACTGAACAATGTGGCTTCATATAGTTTTTTCTGTTATTATTTTGTTTTGCTGATTGTAGTTATCTAGATTGAACCCACAGTGCTTTTCCACTGAGCTACAGCTTGACTTTTTAATTAATTAATTAATTAATTAATTAATTTTTTGAAACAGCCTCACTAAGTCTTGTGGACTGGTCTTGAACATATGAGCCTCCTGCCTCCTGAGTACTCAGGCTGACAGCACTATGTAATTTTATGTATTGAAAAAGCTCATAAAATTTCTCTGCAGAAGAATAAAAAGAATGACTGTACATGATTTTCAGGTATTTCCGCACACACCACCCACCCTGCCACCCAATCCACCTACTTCTATGTTTGCTTCTGTTAAACCAACAGCACACCAGACAGCTCAGCGCCAGCCAGGAGACCACGGAGCACAGGGAAGCTGCCAGGATGACGGTTGACCTCTCCTTGCCAGTCTCAGGCAATACAGCAAAGGACTTGGATCGAGCTGTAAAATTGGCTCCTGTTTTTTAAGAAAGTTCCAATAATACATTAAGATGCTAACGTAATAAGAATATTATAGAAAAGATATGGTTATGACATTGCCTGGAACATACTAGATACTCAAATATTTATTGGATTAAGTGAATAAATAAATGATACAATAATAGAGCCCAGACTTATATTCATGAAAAACTGTAAGATTCCAACATCAAATCATAATCATTCTTAATAATTTTGCCCATTACAAATGGAGAATTCTTCAAATTCTCTCATTTTATTCACAGAGTTGCCTTCTCCACCAGTGCAAAGTTGCAGTTACATTCACTGCTGTGTTCTACTAATTAGAAAAAAAATGCTCAAAGCTCCAGATTATATGGAACTACTTGCTCTGACATATGTGTCTACTTAAAATATAGCATGTCACACATCAAAATAGGGGAAAAAGGACTCCCGTCTAGTGTGCCAAGAGACTTCTAAAGTTCAAAAGAATTATGGAAAACAGGAGTAGAATAGTGGCATATAGATTCTCTTTCATTGTAGAGGAAAGGGCAAGTTGGGGAACTTGCTATGGGGGGGCAGAAGGGGAGGGAGAAGAGGGAAGGAAAGAGAAGGGACGAGTAAGGAAGGGAAAAGAAGGAAAGGATGAAACAAATAGAGAGCATTGTAACAACATGTAACAACCAAGATGAGTACCAAATGCATTATGCTGAGTGAAAGAAACCCCAACCTACCTCTAAAAGGTAGACACTATATAATTCCAGTTGTATGACATTTTAGGAACTACTAAACTGCAGAGATGATGATAGCATTGCTGGTTGCCATGGAGTGGGAAAGAGAATGGGAGGATAGAGGAACAGCATGAAGGGGCTTCTTTTGGGTAATTGAAATGATATATATCCTGATTATGGTGCTGGTTATATGATTCTATACATGCATTTGAATTTATAATCCTACATGCCAAAATAGTCAGTATTACCATATATTAATTTAAAAAATGAAAACATTTAAAACTCACCTATAATCTTGGGGTGATGAATATATTTATTATCTTAATTGTGAGAATGGTTTCATGAGAATAGACATCCCTCAAAATTTATCAAGTGGTATGCTTTAAATATGCATATTTATCATATTCAACTATGTCTCAGTAGAAAAATTGAAAAGTTAAAACCTTTAGTTATATACATGATTTACTTACAGCCAGCACTTTTAAAGTCACTCATTCAATACAAACAAACTTTAAATCTATATTTTGCTTTAAAGAACTCAAATAGAATCGGAATTTATTTTCTCTACTCAAAGAAATAGCATGATTTTCTTTGCTGTGATTTGCATGGCCTGAACCTGGCAATCAGACTGGAAGTCACACTGTCCAATCTTTAATGTCTTGACTTCTGGCATACTCAGTTTCAAAATTACTACAATAAAATTAGCTCTAAACTGGTGACTGGATAAAGAAGATATGGGTTTTTTTTTTAATAAAATGGAGTACTACTCAGCTATAAAGAATGAGAAACTAGAGACATTTATAGCTAAATGGAGGCACATTGAGGCCACACTCTTAAGTGAGATAAATAGGACACATATGTGTAAATACCAAATAGTTTCTCTGGTGTGAGAAACTGAAAGTGTAAATAAGGACTAAATGTATAATAGGTCATGTGAAATAGGAAGAAAAGGGGCAAAGGGGAAGGGGAAGGGGAAGTGATCGGGTAGGGGTAGGGGAAAGGAAGGAAAGGAAAGAAATAAATACGAGAAAAGGAAAAAATAGAAACAAAGTTTTTGTAAATAGGGAGGGGTGGGAGGGATTGAAGGGAGGGCAGGAGAATGGGGAAAAAATAAGAACCAAGATATATCATGTACAGGTGCAAATTCCCAATGATGAATGTCATCATATTGTATACCTAAAATGTACCAATCAACTTAATGAATTATAAAAATGAAATTAGCTCTTACATTTGAGTCACATTTTGGTTGCTTGTTATTAAATGGCTGCTTTTTATGGGGATCTGAATATGTGCAATCAAGCCCAGACAATGGAGAATAGATTTTACTAGAGACCCACAGAAGTAAAAAGTAAACTCTTCTCCCACCTCCTCCTCCTTCAGTGATTGCTCAGTGATTGTTTACTTCATTAACGGGCTAAGTTACTGTTCCCATTATGGTATTTAGGAACTAGTAAATGCAATAACATATATATGATGAAGGTCTATAAAAACAAATCAGAATGTGACACATGCCACAAGAATAATGCAAATCAATTGCTTTGGAAGGTTCTTTTCCATTGATAAGATGAAGGAAAGCATCCTGGAGAATCTGAGTGGAATAATCTCAGTTGGACTCCAACTGAGTCATTGAAGGCTGAGCAAATACACATGAATGAAGACAGAAAGGAGAAAACAGTAATCACCATTTAAGAAAAAAATGTTGAGAAATTCTAGAAGTCATCTGAGAAAATTATGGTGGGCATTAAATGTCAGGCAAAAGGTTCTAAACGATATTATAGGGCAATGAGTTGGCACAGAGGGAAAATTCCAAACTGAGAAGGGATATGAGTCACAACAGGTTCAGGTCAGTCCATAAGGTGCAAAGAACTCATGCAATGACACAGAAGCTGAAGTCAAGGAGTCCTATTTATAAACTGAAAGCAGTAAGGTAAGTCAACAACAAAGACAGATGATTTTCAAATATTTCTAGCAGCAGAACATGTTTCAAAATAGAATCTTAAAAATAATATCAATATACTCACTTTTCCATTAGCAAATATTTAGTTGTGTCTCTGATGGGCCAGACTTTTCTGTACCCTGAGGCTATATTGTTGATGTAAGCATAATTATTGTCCCTCTTGGAAGTTAGGTTCTAGTGGGAGACTTGGCAAACAGGAAAAGATAAACAAGACCAAGTTAATGATGTGCTAATGCCAGATAGTGAGTGTTGGGGAGAAAACTAAGGAGAGAAGACAGAGAACAGATGGAGATGGAAGCAAAATTGGGGATGGTGTTGTAGACTGAGTGATCCAAATAGGCATCTCTATGGAGGTAACTTTGAAAAGAAACCTGATGAGTGAGCCATGTGAACTTCTGGAGAATGAATATTACAGGCAAAGAGGAGGCAACTACAAGTCGAATTTCTCTGCATTAACGGGGTAACATGTAGGGGGAGAAAACCTGGTTCCCTTGACCTTTTTTCAGCTCAGCAGCCTCCTGATAACTCCAAGCCTCCAAAAGATGGTCAGAAAATTTGCACCCTCAGCCCTGGTGGTAACAGTGAATGTGGAGAGGTGAGATAGCAAGTCGGGACCACAAACTTACACTCTTGTCTATTGGCAAATCTCAGAAAGCTCACAAGAGAGGAGTGAGTTGAATTCATTTATATATAGTATGATTCATGAGGCTTCCATGCCCACTTGGTCAGATCTACTGACCTTAGTTTCAATGTCTATAGTTCTAAAATAGGAATAATTGCTTTTTCATTTGTCTAAGAAATTGGAGATAAGAGAGAAGATACTGAATATAATTGCAAGTTCTCTGCCTGATTCACATATAACTGAAACAACACAATGTTCATTAAGCCTATTATTCTGAAGCCTTATTAAAAAAAATAAGAAATTTCATTGATTGGCCTAATAAGGACTTCTTTATAAATATTCTAGTAATGAAAATTGATTCCTTGGAAACAAGGAGTTACTTTTAGGATCTATAAAGTGCAAACTGTTTAATGTCTTTCTTTTTTTCTCCATCTATTTTTAAAAATTTACACTACTGAAAAAATCATCTTCTTACAAACCCTCAGATTGTAGTTTAGTCTTGAACATTACAAAGAGTAATTTACAGAAAAGCTTTCAAGATAATACCTTAGTTAAATATTATGATTTGGATCAAAAATCCCCCCAAAGGGCTTAGGTGGTAAAACATGGGCTTTTTGAAGGTAATTAGATCAAGGGATTAATTAATTTATGAGTTCATAGCTAAATGTGCTGTTGGGAGATGGTGCTTGCATGGAGGAGGTGGGTTATTGGGGTGTTAGTTCAGACATCCAAAGTTAAAAGGGAAGGGGTTTATTTGGCTTACAGTTCATAGAGGTTTCAGTCCATAATTGGCTGGTTCCAAGGCAGGATGACAAATAGGCATCACAGAGGAGAAACAACATGGGGCACACACAGTAGCAAAGACAACAAGGGAGGTTTAAGGGCATCTGTCTACCCCCTTTATCTTATTCAAACTACAGGGATTAGGGTGGTGTCAAACTAATGACTCACATGTAGTGGTTTATTAATTACACACCCTTACCCCCAGCATCACACATTCCAGATTCAACTACCTCTGAAAAAGAAAGTCCTACCTCATCTTCATGAGGCTTTGGGGGGGACATCTAAACACAAACCATAACATTCTGCCTCTGGACCCCCAAAGAGTCATGCATATCCCTTTATACAAAAAAGCATTGAGTCCATTTCTAAGAGTTGCCAAAGCCCTAATAGCTTCAGCATTGCTGAAAAGTCCAAGTCCAAAGTCTCTTCTGAGATCCAAGACAAACTCAGCTTCAAGCTCCTATACAAATAAAAACAAAGTCAAACACTTCCAACATTGAATGGCACAAGATGGGCATTACCATTACAAAAGGTACAAACTGAAGGATATAAAGGCATGGGACCAAGGTATGTCCAAAATCCAGAAGGCCAAACATTGTATTCCACAGTTTCACTTTTAGCATCCCAAGCAATCTGTAGCAAGTTGTAAACTCCAAAGGACTTGGGTGACTCCACCCCTTTGGCACTTCTGGTGGTTGTAGTTCCCATGGCTTCCATCTTGGGCTGGCTCTGCTCCCTCCCTGTAGCTCTCCTCAGATGATCCACAATCCTGGCTTCTCCAAACTTCTGGGGTCTCCATTACACCTTTGGCTTCACACTCACATTTTCACACACTGCCCTCTCAGAGGCACATTGCCTGGCCTCCCAGGCCTTCTTCTGAAATCTAGGTGGAAGTCTTCCCACAACTCTTGCATTCTGCATGCACCTAAAACCAGCACCACATGGATGACTCCAAGGTCTGCTCCCAGCTGAAGCTGTAGCCAGGCTTCCTTATCTCTTGGCTGTAGGGGTCCAGGATTTATGAACCAAATCCTGAGGAACAACTTCCCTAAGCTGCCATTTTGGAACAACTTCCCTAGGCTGTCGCCATTCTGAAATGTGGTACTCTGGGGCTTTATTCTCAAAGCAAAATCTTTTTTACCTTTACAACTCTGAGGCTGCAAAGAATGGAGTCCTTCTGCTTCCTGTGATGCCCGCAGGCCATCTTTTCTATTCTTCTGTTCCTTCTCAGCAATCAAGATCTCCTCTGCTCTATCTTTGCAGTCCACAGTTTTACTGGTGCTTCCTTTCTGGCCAAACTCAAGACATTTTAAAGCATTCTTCTGGGCATTTTGCTCTTGATTCTCAACATAGATCTGACTAAAAGCCCCCAACCACAGCCATGGCATGACCTCAACATTAGACTGGCTTGAAATTTCTTTTGCCAGGTTAATTAGTCCACTACCCCTAATCTCAGTCTCAGGCAAAGTCTCTGGACACAAAATGCAGACAAACTTTCTGCCAAGCCATAAAGCACATCACTTGGAGTCCAACAGCCAATTCAGTCCTTCTTCCTAACAGAAACCTCAGGAGCCTGGCTTTTACCGGCCTTCTGGTCTTCTGAGCTCAGAGCAGAATCTCCCATACAAAACAGCCTAAGGTGTTCCAGCGCTACTTTCTGTAGCCAACATCTCCAAATCTTTCCTAAGTCTTCCCTTTCCCACAAGCCAGTTCCAAAGATGCTTAAACCACATGGCCAGGTAATGTCACAGCAATGACCCCACTTCTCTGGTACCAAATTTCTGTTAGTTACTTTTCTCTCATTACTGAGACAAAATACCCAACACCCAAAGTTAAAAGGGAAACCACAACATGGGCTATGACCTAGAAGGATGTATTCTTATCCCCAGCTTTGTATCTCTTTCTCTGCTTCATGGCTGTGATGTGTTGAGCAGCTTTCCTCTACCTGCCTTTCTTCCACGCTTTTGGAACCTTGGAGACAGCTGACCATGGGCTGAACCCTCTAAAACCATGAGCCAAAATAAACCTCTTTTCTTTGACACTGCAGATGTCAGATATCTTGTTCAAGGAATAAACAACTCACTAATACATTAATCTACTTTAAACGTTATCATAGGAAACTAAAAAATGATCCATCAATATGAATACTAAGACACTTTCAAGATCACACATTGTAAAGAGAAGTTTTTGTCTGCAACGAGTTTTATATTTGATTTTATAATCTATTCTTTAAAATACCTTGATGACTTGCATTTCTTTGATAGGTAACGATATTGAGAAATATTTCATATATTTATTGGTCATTTGTATTTTTTCTTTTGAGAAGCGTCTGCTTAGGTCATTTTCCCATAAAAAGTAGTAGTGTAGTGAGACTATTAGTAAAATGGAAAGGAAATATAATCAATGCAATATATATATATATATAGAGAGAGAGAGAGAGAGAGAGAGAGAGAGAGAGAGAGAAATCTCACAGGGAAACCCAGTGAATTTTAGAATTAATATAAATTTATAATTATAAAATAATAAATAAATAATCTTCATGAAATATTTGGCTACTCTAAGATAACCTCTAAGGAAGTTCAAAGTCAAAGATCTTTTAAATGTCAGACAAAACTATGACAAAATACCCAATCCTGCATTTGTGACCCTTTAAAACATATCTGTTCAAAAACTCAAGGGCTGGGGATTTAGCTCAGTGGTGCAGCCGCCTGCCTCACAAGTGCAAGGTCCCGAGTTTGATCTCCAGGACCAAAAATAACAAACAAAAAAATTAAAACATAAGGCAAAACTCTAGAAATTACATGGTTAAGGACACTGAATTTGTTTCTCCATGAACTTATATTAGGATACTTTGTATATTTTGATAGATATTAAAAAGATACCTACCTTTTGAAATTAATACTTATTTTGAGGTATGATTGAAAAACATGACTTTAAATTTCAGAAATGTATTACAATAAAAAACTCATTGTTATTAATACCCCTAAAAATATTTCTCCTTTGTTTCTCAATCCAACTCATTTATCTTTCATGATCATTTTGGCTTTGGGAAAGAGCCAGAAGTCACAAGTTGACAGATCGAGTGAATAAGGTGGATGATTACCCACAGTAATGTTTTTAGAAGAAGCTTGCTCTTCTATTGGCTGGCACTCAGCAGCAGCATTGTCATATTTTTGATCATACTCATCAAAGAGGGTTTCCAGAAGTGCTTCAAAAGGTGGCAAGATTAATGGCATAAGTGTATTCAAACTGAGGGAGAATATTTGAGGGGAGATAAATGGCAGTGTGTCTTTTACTGCAATAAATCTAGATCAAACTTCACATTACTCAGCCTTAGAAGACAGTACTTTTGTTAAAACAATGATCCAAAACTTGAAATTAAAGAAAGATGATTGTAGAACTTCACAATGTCACACTGAAGCATTTTCAAACAGGATCACCAAAGTCATATCAAATTCTCTAGAATTGATTTTGTTTGGCCCAACATTGGTCTTTTTTAAAGAGTATTCTCAGTATGTTGCCTAAGGTGGTTTTCATGTTCTGGGCTCAGGTGATCCTCCTGCTTCATTCTCTGGAGTTGGTGAGCCTAACAGCACATGCTAATATTTACCATTAATAGGGCTTATACTTATTAATTTGTATAATATTCATGAGCTGCAACTGATTTTTGTCCAGTAAAGGTACAATGATACCTGAAAACACGTTACCTCAAAGCTATGGTTTTATTGACTTATGTACAGCTTGACAAGCTTATTTCAACATTTCTGACTATGCGATGTTATACCTCAAATGCTTTTTAAACCAGCTTTGCAATTCTCATATGTCCTATATTAATGAGTTAGATAACTCTGTGTGGAATGCTCATCATATAGTTTCACAAAAGACCATTTAATACTTCAGAATAACTGGTTCATATAGCAATTTACACACAACTCCCTGTGCTTTTAAAGTACCATGATGTTAATAAACATCTTCACCATTTCCCAGATAAGAGATCAAGAGGAGAAGAGGACCCAAAGACATGATATCCAATATCCTAAAACTCTTGCTTATAAATTTCCTTTTTTTTTTTTTTTTTTTTGTACCGGTACCGGGGATTGAACTCAGGTCCTTGCACTTGCACAGCCGGCAGCAAAACCACTGAGCTAAATCCTTGGCCCCTCTTGCTTATAAATTAAAAGTTTTCTTATTATTACCTGACTAAATGTCATAGAGAAAAAGAAATAAATCAAACACACAAGTATCAGAGGAAAATATACATTTGTCTTCTTGTTCACTGGGAGTTTCTAAGAAGTAATTGTTACATGTGTCCTTTTTCTCGTGTCTTAATCATATACCCAAGTGAATTTTTTTTCCTAAACCATGATGTTTTCTTATTTATGAAATAAGTCATACCCATTATTAAGGAGAAAAGACTACTTTTTTCACAAGAAACAAATCTGCTGAAATTACCTGGAGGGGAAATAACAGTAAAAATAAAGTTCCAGTTTGACCCAGAGATCAAGACTGCCAAGTTGGAGAAGCTCACATAACCATCCTGTGTTTTTGCCTGGGTGCACCCTACAAACAAACATAAAACAAAAGGGAGGTAGGAGTTATCCATTCAAGAACAATGTCTCCAAGTCTTACCTGAAAATAGGAAATAGGACATTAAAAGAAAATGTTTCAAAAATTAAAGAGGTGACCCAACCCATCAAATTCTTCTTAGGCAAGTCCTAGAGCCAAATAATTCAATATAAAACAACAATTGCTAACATATGTTGAAAGTTTAATATGCCAGATACTGTGTGTTGTGGACATCATTGTATAATGCCTACACAACAGCGCCATAAAATATACTGTTGTTAATATCCTGCAGAATAAAAAATAGAATAAAAAAGGGCTAGGAATTTAGCTCAGTGGTGCTGCACCTGCTTCACAAGCTCAAGGTCCTGAGTTCGATCCCTGGTACCAGAAAAAAAAAAGAGTAAAAAAATGAAATTACTTAGTTCTGGGATTACAGCCCAAATCTGCCTGATTTCAAAATTTGTATTGTCAACCACTACTATATGTTGAATATTTTATTATTAGATATTTATTGAGAAAGTAATTTTATTTTTTTCAAGAGATCAGTATCTCTGTTTATTCAGAGAATCTATATGTATGTGGTAGCAGAGTTTGGCCATTAGATTGGAATAACAACTTATTAGCAAATCATAACTAATGTAGTTGCTCTGCTTTAACAACTTGGATTTCCTGGGCCTTAGTTTCCCTGAATTAAAGGCAAAAATTAAAGCTTACATCTTCAAACAATAAAACATTCACTATAAAGTGGAAGGAGGCAACATAACTCAGGATCACATTCCCAATACCATAAATTATCTTTTGACTCCACTACCCCTAAATTACTTTGCTAATTAATAGCTACTAAATTTCGTTCTGGAAATGTCACTGCAATTGTTGCAGTGGACAAAGAGTTAGGAGAATGGTTTTAAAGTTTTTAAATTGGTTTGAGATATCTAAAGCTCAAAGGTTTCATAACGATATAATATGCTTAGAGTTACATTTTTCAATTCAATTGCTCAATCTTTTTTGTAAAAACAATGTTTTGCTTCATCAATTTTGCAGAGCTGACTAAAACTTCCTTTTTGGAAAACGTCTTTTATTTCATCTCTTCAGACTCCCAAAATAAATAAAATGCCCAGCAAAATGGAAATAAATAAGCCAAGACTCAAATAAATGATAGGCATCCAAGATAAATGTAGTTTATACTCTTTAAAACCTATATGCATCAAAATTATGGTCAATAAACACTTGCAAACAATGAACTGCAGAGTACAGATGTTCAACTTGAAATTGTTTGTTGCAGTTTTTCCTTTGACAAACGTCCTTATTGTTCCCATCTTTGGAAGAATACAAAGCAGCATTTAATCGGAATGTGTCCGTGGAGCACAGTGAGTCTGCCTCATAGAACAGCCGCCAAACTGCCTAATGGAAAGTGCTTTAGCTCCAAATGGGTTTACTTTTGCGTTAAATACCAGCTTGCCTTAGAGATCTCCACAAAGATTCCCATATATATCTATGATATTCTCAGATTTGAAGCATATGTGCCCAAAAGCTGAAGCAGTTGCTGCCAAATACAGTACATTACTCCAGGGTTCATCATATCCTTGGAATAGGAATTATAAAATACACAAACACCATGACAGGCTCCCTGATCAAGCTGGTATAAATAAGCCACTGACTGGGGGAATGTGGGATGAAGTAGAGTGTTGGGCTGGAAGCAGCACAGAAATTGATTACGCAGCCACTAGGGAAACTTTCTCAAATGTATTTCTTCAGGGTATATGGTTTCTAAAATACCTTTGCTGTCCAACCATCTCAACTCACTCATTCACTCACCACATATCTACTAGTAAGCTCTTATATCTCCTGTAAGATATTATCTTTAAAAATATGAATAATTTTTCCTGGAAAAATGATCTATAATTAAATACCAAAGGACCTGGAGGACCCCTAAATAACTGTCTTTGAATCTGTTTTTTGGGGGTAATAAACATCTTTTAATTCAGGAGGGTCTACTAAGAAAAAAGAACATGAAATTAAATTGCAGAATAAAAGATTTAGACTAGACATACAGGTACAGGTTTGCAGTTGTTACTTTTATTTTTCTCCAGGAAATACTTAGAAGAAGTTAGCTAATCCATCCCAAATGGTTTTGGTGCTATTCTTTCTGAAGTTAAAGAGAAATATTTCATTATGGCTTCCAGAGAAATGTCCAATTATAAGAAATAGGGTACTTTGCCTAACGTGAACTTTCTAAAAACAGAAAAGTACACATGACTTCTTCCTTAATTCATTACACAAACACACACACACACACACACACACACACACATATGAGTGCCATGTATAGAAGAAATTCTCAGCCTCTTCCTCATACTTTCCCATGAGATCTCCTGATCTCCTGAAAGGGATAACAGTGATAATACTGATTCATGTGCACAGTTTGGTCTTAGTGTGGTGGCTTGATATCAGTAGAATAAAAATGCAAACTCTTTCAGGCCTCAGTGATTTTCATGGCCACAAGATGAGTCCAAGCTGGTCAATGAGGATGTCCCGAGGATGGGAACACTAGAGAGGAATGGGGTGAATAAGTGTCAGGAGTGGGGCAAAATGTGGGCTCTGAGTTAGGTATGGCATAAGAGAAGGTATGGAGTATGGGTAAGGCACTGGATGTGGTAGTGTATTAGTATGGCAAGGTATGGAGTATGAGTGAGGCAGAGACTATGGGTAAAGAACAGAGTATAGTTATGGTATGAAGTATTGGTAAGGGACTAAAGTATTACTGAGCTATGAAATATGGCCTACTGTTATGGTTTAGATCTAGAATGTCCTCCAAAGGACTCATATGTTCAGAGATGAGTCTTTTGGAATGTGATTGGATCATGGGGGAACTACACTCATCAGTAGAATAATCTACTTATGAGTTCAGAGGTGTGTGTGCTGTTAGGGGTTGGGGTCTGGTCAGCAGTGTTGGGATTGCAAGCATGCACCAGCGTGGAAATTAATATTTTTAATGTTGCTGTATTAAGATCAAAAGATGAGTTAGTATTGTATCTGAAGCATTTTCAGTGCTGATATACCAAAAGTAACAAAATGACATTGAACAGAGAGCAGAATGACAGTATCATAGCAGGCAGTTCAAAACTGTCTTATAATGCAGCTTTGAATGCTTAACTTTCACACTGACCAACCTGGGGTAGTTTTTCTTATTGCTTTACTATCTTAATGATGAAGCTTGTTTCTGAAAATTTGTACAGGGAATATTTGTGCTGTCTTTTTTCCTTGGGATTTTAAACTAAGGAGTTTTAGACTTTGCTACTTGGGTAAAGAAATGACTAAGAGCAAAACTAGAGTCAGAAATATGGTTGTTATTTTTAGCAAAGTGAGCAAAAATAGATTGGAAAGCATATGAAGAAATTCTTTCAAAACACACAGTGTTACCTGTGCCTGTAAAACTAAATTATACATAGAGAGAGCAGGGAGAGTGTTAAGGGGAGCAAAGAGACTTTGGAAATTTGGAAGCAAATTATTTCTGTGAACAGACTGAAAAGATTTGGTCTCTTAATAAGTAAGTAGATGAAGCAGGGAATTTATAGCCAAAATAATTGAAAGGCAACTTGAAAAGAGATGGTCAGAAAATTTATAGCTCTAATAAGAAAACAACAAGCTTTAAGCAGTAAGGGTTTTGAAGCTATGAAATGTTTAATCACAAGATGTCGATTGCCTCCTCAAGAGAGTTTTCAGGAGACAGTTCTGTTCTCTGGAGTTGATGAGGTGTAGCCTTGCAGGAAACAAAAGGCATGAGCTAAATAAAATGGGGATACTAAAAAACCTGAGATCTGAGACCAAGTTATAAAACCTGATTAACCTGGAAACTTAATCATAATAATTTTATATCTTCCTTTTTTAGAGACAAACAGTAAAAAATGAAAGAACAATATCCTGAATATACTAGGAACTGTGAACCAGATTATAGAAAGAGTTTTAAGTAAAAAAATAAACACAGCCAGCAGCAGAGACAAGCTTTAGCATGTCTATGATTGATTTATTTTTATTCAGTTTAGGATTTAATATACTAGGGAACCATATGGACAATCTTAGACGTACAGCTAAGATAGAGAAAGAAATAAATGTAAACTCAGTGCCTACCCTTGAAAATGAGCAATTTTGTAGATAGGCTGATACATGAAATGACACAAATCATCTCTAAGTCTGCAAAAACAACATTTCAGACAACACAAAACCAACAGATATGCCCTAGCTGGTTCATGAAGAATATAAGAAGTCAATCTTTAAAGAGTTATTATTCTCAAATTGAATAAGGATAAAGATATTTGATCAAAAAATTATAAAAAGATATATACACACCACAGTAGTTTAAAACTGCCAGTGATTACTGGTATGGAACTTCCTTTTAACATGTTACTGACAAATCTCAGAGGGCAGGTGCATCATTACCATAGTATCAGTAATTCTGCATAAATAGCCGCTGCTTGAAACCATATTTCCAAAAAGAGAGATTGCCAAGAGTTGACAAGATTCCTGGATTGTTATCCTATGTAAATATCATGGGAATTAGCGATAATTATTTTGAAAACTGATAATTTTAATTTTTTTTCTTGTTATTTTACTGTCAGATATCTCTTTAATATGCATATTTTGGCACATTTACCATACGCAAACAATAACTAAGCTAATACTAAGAAACTGTTTCTAATCTAAAACAACAATATAAATTTATAATTCAGAGATTTACTTGAGTCTTAGCTCTTTGTCAAAATTACCCAAAATTCTGAATTCAAAGACAAAAAACAAAATTCATTGCTTCTATGCCTTTTAATTATTTATCCTGCAAGGACTTTCTTGAGAAAGGTGACCAGGCTGGAGTTTATGGGGATGAAGATGAATGCTTTCTTTTCTAAAAAAATTTTCTATGACCTACCTTAAAAATTCTTTTAATCAGTTTAAGTTTACGTGATACTTTATTAATTTACTCATTGGAACTAGCTAGAAAGATTAAATGTAATCAACAGGTTCATTTTTTCAGACTTTAAAAATCTCTAACCTTCTATTTAAATACATGAAATGAATTTAGAATATTCCATTGAAGCATCCTGTTCTCAATTAGACCAGTTTGATCTAAAATGAATTTCTCTTCACCTCAGGGTGACACCTGAGAATTGAACTATGATCATGCACGCTTAGGAAATAGATGTAAAATAAAGATTCCCAAGATTTGACCCAAGAGAGTTGGATTATATATGCCTCAGAGAGAGCTAGGAATGTGTGTTTTGGGGTCTAGCCTGGAGAGAAAGAAGCAAGTAGACTGTACAAATAGAAAAAAAGGCACATAATTCTACCTGCAGCCAGGGAAAGTCCTGAGGCCCTTTGTGCAGAGAGGAAAGCCCTGAGTGCAGAATTTGAAGCATTCAGTGAAGAATATGTGTTGGGAGCTATACCCTTGGACTCCACACAATAGAGAGAAGACTCCTTGTGGGAAAAACGATTAATAATTTGGGGACAGGTTGAAGGAGGCAGTTAAGAGACCAGGAAGCTCTTTTAACTCATTGGAATACAATTACAACAAATGTAAGCCAGAACATCTTTTTCCTTTTGCCTTAAATCATTCTTACAAAAAGACTCATTTTAATTAGGCCCAGCAGCCAGGTCATATTTACTTTAATGTGTTTCTCTAGTCTTCATTTTAGTAAATGACACCAATATCCAACCAACATATCAAGCTCAAAATCTAAAAATCATCCTTAAATCCTTGTTTCTTTTACTTCCAGTAAACTCTGTTGATTGTACTACTAAACACACATTAAATCAATTCCTTGTTTATTTCCACCATCATGTCTTGCTTGCCCTTCTAGAAGCACCTGGCTTGGTAAATTAATTCCTCTCATCCTCCAATTCATTCCTCATAGGAGAGCAGTCATGTAACATGGAGGCGAGACCTTGTCACTTGCCTGTTTAAAATCCTCCAATGGCTTTGAATCTGTCTGAGTACAACCCAAACCCATCACTAGGGACTCCAGAGCCCTTTGAAGGGCTCCAGCCCACCTTTCTGGCTTTACCATCTCCCATAGTTATTTGGTTTCTTTGCTTTCTTTCTGTTTCTCAAACACATTCTCCTTAAAATATTTTCTTTAGACCACATTTTACACATTTAAAACATTAAAAATATAATAATTGACCTGTTTTATAATAAAAGAATATGTACTTTCTAATCCTTAGGGATTCTGAGTTGTGACAGACCACTGGGGCCTACCTGCAAGCACCTTATCAGCTCTTTGAGTAGCCTGGATTTCAAAGATATTTTTGTGGGCCCTAGGGTCAAGAATTTAGAACATAGAAACTATGCTCCCCACAAAAGCCATGCTACATCTGCCTGTTTCTCTCTGGGTCAGACCCTAAAACACACATTCGTGGCTTACTTTGTGGAGTGCATAGTCCAACTCTCTTGGGCCAGGACTTGGGAAATCTGTATTTTAAATAAAACCCACTTTCATTTTCATACACAAGTTCCAAGGAAAGTAAGTGGAGCTGGCAGTTGTTCTAGCTTTGAACAGAAGGTAAAGAAGAGCACAACAATGTGGAAAGGAAAAAACTAACTCTGAGGGCCTACTCTGGGTCAGATGCTTTAGTATTGATAAATGCATTTATTCTTCACAACTCTGAGAGCAAGTGTTTCTGTTTCCACACAAAAACCATATTATACTGGGTAAATTTCTCCCCAGGCCAGTCCATGACAGTGTACCAAACGAGTGTGTGAACCAGGAGCACAGAGTATTCTGTAGAGAAACAGATTTGATATCCAGCCAAAGTCCCAGTGCCCCTTTCTTTACACCATATTGAGAACACAAGTTGGATGAAAATACTTCTTTATCATGAAAAGATAAGCAGAGGAGAAGGTGGTACCTTAAGTATTCACTGCCAGTCTGATCTTTCTTTTTATAACACTGGCCCTGTTGACATGGGAATCCTTCCAAATCACTGAATATATTGAGCATGAACTTTGCTACGATTTCCTAACGGCTGCTACTATAGTTTGGATATACACTGAGTGTGTCCTCCACGTGATCATGCACTGAAATTCAGTAACCCTCATGAAATACTAAGAGGGTAGGAACTTAATCTGGCTATGTTGTTTAGAGGAGGGGCCTCTGGAAGGTGACTAGGAATAGATGAAGTCACCAGGGTGGAACATCTCTGATTGAATACTTGTAGCTTTATAAAAAGCGAGTCCAGACAGACATACACACACATGTGCACTCCCTATGTCTTGCCATGTGAAACCCTGTGCTGCACAGGACTCTGCCAACAAGAAGGTCACCATTAGATATGGCCCTTGAAACTCTATGTCCAGTGTCAGGTATTTTGATATACTAACAAAAGCAGACTAAGACAAATGCAAACATTTTCTGTGCAAAGTAATAATAGATGTCTGAAAGTCTCAGATACCAACCTCTTAGCACTGAATCCAATGCCCCTTCCAGGGAAACCGAAATGGTCCATGGCTCTGAGGGGGAACCCAAGGACTCCACTCTTTGATTCTGGAAGTGGGGAAAGGAATGGGAAACAAAAAGTTGGGTTCAAAAGTGTATTGTGTGAAGTTATATAAAAGAGTGTTTAGACCAAAACATTTATAAAATGCATATTCAGTAGCAATAAAGAAACATGGTAAATATTTTCTTTTTCATATTAAGCATATAGTTTATTAAAAGAAAAGAAAAAATTATTGCAAGAAAAGAGCAGTGAAGAGGAGAAATGAAAGCTGTCTATGGAAGAGGAGGATGACATTAAGTTGAAAGCTAACAAGAAAAGTTAGAAGCAGAAGCAGCTGGTTATGGTGGCATATACCTATAATCTCAGCACTCTGCAAGGCAGAGTCAGGAGGATACCAAGTTAGATCCGAGCCTAGGCAACTTAATGATTTAGTGAGATCCTGAAGCTCAGTGTGAAGGTCCTGGATTCAACACACACACACACACACACACACACACACGGGTGTAGTTGGGGACATTTCCAACTGGATCAAATTTGATGGATTTCCAGGTGTCTTTAGATGAACTGTTGTGGCTGCCTTGATGTCCTGAATCAATTCAAAACATTTATCTTGACTTTGAGCAAGAGTCAGAAGTCCTACATTGCCAAAGCTGATGAATATGGCAGATAAGATATACCATAATATTTTAGGGCCTTGCATTCATATTTTTGATCATACCTCCTAAAGACATAAAGGAGGACTACCAGAACTGTTACAGAAAGTGGCAAGAGCCAAGTGTGGTGGTATATTCCTGTAACCTCATCACTCCACTGGGAAGGCTAAGGCAGCAGGATCACTATGAGTTCAAGGCCAGCCTGAACTACATAGCATGACCCTCTTCAAAACAAACAAACAAGGACAAGAATGATGGGATAATTGTGTTGTAAGCAAAAGGGAGTGTGTTGGGGGGGTTAAAAATGTCTTTTACAGCAATAGTATTTTTAAACATTAACTGTGTATATAAATCACACCTTCTTCAGGTATAGACATGCTTCTTTGAGAAGGCTTGCTTTCAGAAAAGATATGAGAGACCTACTTAAGAATTTGCTTAGGGGGCCAGGGATTTAGCTCAGTGGTTCCTCCACCTGCCTCGCAAGCGCAAGGTCCTGAGTTCAACCCCTGGTACCAAAATAATAATAATAATAATAATAATAACAATAATAATTTCCTTAGGGAAGAAAAGCATCAGCAATTTCTTTTTATCCTTGACAAAATTGTGAAGAATTCATCAAAAAGAGAAAACAGCATGTGACACGAAAGCAAAATGACAAAAATAGTGAGAGCAGCAAAGTACACGCAGTGCTCACTCTGTGGATGTGGGTCAGTGACAAGGAAACCTAAAGCCTGGCTGTGTGAAGATCACCACTGATGAGACGTTACCTGCCTGTCCAGGAAAACAAGCTGTGGCTGCACTGACAGCTCTTTTCCCACTTCTCCGTCTGAAGGCTGGACCAAGACAAAAAGAGCATAGGGCTGGACATATATTAGGTTTTCAACTTTGAAACTGCTTGTATTTCTGTAAAGAAACAAACAGAATACACACATAGAATTACAAATATTTTTGCAGTAACTATTTTCAATAAGACATTATTACCCTTGAACATACTTACAATTGTTTATGCTTCTAGAAACAATGATATACTGTATAGTGAATAATTATATATTGCTATATAAAGTATGTACTTACTTGATATATTTGCTTTGCCATAGTAAAATATGGACTGGGAAGGGTGAGGGAGAAGCACAAATTATGAACTTATATTTTTATCACTATATATTGAGATCAGTCAAAAATTCCTCAGTAAAGGAAATTATCAGAGTAAGATATTTAGAGGTCGGGAATTTGTTCAACAGGAAACTAATAAACTAGCTCTTCCAGGAAATACCTTGATTTGCTGTGTGTTGTAGTTTATGTGGTGTAAATACTCTCCCACCACCACTAATTCCAAGATACTAAGATAATGTCATCTAATAGAGCTGGGAAGATGGCCGCAGAAATCCTTAAAACACTACAGTTATACACATTTAATCCTGGCAACCACCATTACATATCTTCCAGTTATGTGTGCATTAAGTAGAGCCAACAACTATGGACTAAACTGATTAATTGATTTTAATTCCAAGAAGAACTTCTGAAGAATCTTGTTTACAGTAGATATTCACTGAGCACTACTGCGTGCCAGATATTATTATAAACTTTTAATGTATAAACTCATTGCAGCTCTAAAATTACACTATGAGGTAGGTTTTCTTATTTATATATGAAGAATAAGAGGTCCAAAAAAGGCTTAAGTAACTTGTCAAAGGTCTTAACCACAGTAAATCCTAACCAAAATCTTAAGTGGTTAAACAATGAGCTATATTGCTTTTCACCTTGTTCATGTATACTAATTGCTGATGTGACTTAGCAATATTATAGTTATATAATTCATGATACCTCTATACATCTTTGGTATGCTAGATGAGCAAACTAGCTTTATATAAAAAAGTATACACTTACTATTTAATTAAGCTGACTGTATATTACACATTATAGTCATGCAATAGATATTTGATGATTCAATGGATATATATAGGCATCACATGGATATATATATAGGCATCACATGTTGTATATATTTTACCCTAACATACAGCATCCTTTAATAAAGTATCATTGAAAATAGCCTAGACCAGGTCTAAAAAGGCTTGTATTTTTTAAAATATAGGTTACTCTGCTCCCCCACTAAATATTTATGAGTAATTTATTCTGTTATCCAACTGCTCCCTTCCCCCGTGTGTGCAGGAAAGGATAAATAATTTATCCATCATGGATGCTACATGTCAGGTAAAGTTGATGATTAGCCTGAAAGGGAAAGTAATGGGAAAGCAAATACAATGGGTCCCAAAATCTGAAGTTTCTGTAGGAAGCAATTGCACAATCTGCCCTGCGAAACCTTGGAAGTGCAGGCAGAGTGGGACCATGTGGTCCTAAGAAGCCTCTTTTCATTCCACCAGCCAATACCCTGGTCTCCCTCCAGCCTCACTCCCTGGGAGTTCAGTACACACGAGCCCAATCATCACTTATTAGTTTATTTAGCCTGAGAGGCCTTGGTTCTTTTCCTTTTTTTAAAGGGAACAATTTAAACCAGATTTTTTAAATCTCTGCTATTAATTCTATCCTTCGATGGGTCCCAGGTTATTGAAAAAATTTTAAATCATTACCAGATCCTATTTCTCTCCTAACCTAGTCTGTAAGTATATTCTGATGAGGGCTGGGTGCAGGCAAGCAGCCTGGGTTAAAGAAACTGAAAGACCCATTAAAGAATCTGACATAAGTACATTGCTGTCTGGAGACGAAAGGATGGGAAACAACTGCCTGCACACTCACAGAAAGTCCCGTCCCTGACACACTTTAAAGTTTATTGTGAGCAAACATCTCTTATTAAATGTAAACAGCATCTCACTGGAGGTCAGAGACTTGCTGCTGCAGCATATCCCAAGGTAATACCACTTTAAGCTCCACATAAACTCTTAAGCAGTTTCTATCCTAAAACCTGACCGTAGGTGGTACAGTTTTTTACGATATGTTATAATAGTGCAATAAATCTGTTAGCTTAAAATCGAATCTCTGTGGCCTTTTAGAGAAATCATCATTAAATGCAGGGTCCTGTTAATGATGCCATCGAAGTGAAATTGTTTAATCTGCTCAGGGGGTGAAAGGTCACCAAATGAATTTTTTATAATACATCAACTTGACACGCAATAGGGAAAACTGTAATAGATAAAAGCAAAGGAAAAGGGCACTGTCTTCTTCTGATAGGTCAATAGCAGCCAAGAGAGTCGCTCATCCACTTTTCTTTCACAATGGGGCTCCTTTTGCATTTAATATGGACACCCAATTAATACCTCAGTACCACAGACAACCTCATTTTAGGTGACTTATAGCAATTTCTCCCCCTTCCCTGAAATGAAAGTGATCACAATACATCATAGCATTGTGCGAATTAACGTTAATTGATTCAAGTTACCAAGCAATGATGGGCCACTTATATAATCTAGGCGTTATTGGGTGCTAGAAGGGATGGAGGGAAGATTAGATTCCAGTGTCCGTTGCTGTGACGACGGGAGTCACCTGACACCTTGTTAGACAGTTGTAAGGTTCTATTGCTGGCCCCAGTGGGGTCGTCAGTAAACTGGAGTGATGTCCAAACATCATTACACGCTGCTCCAATATTAAAGCAAAAGGATTAGCAACTTATTGCAAGCAACCTGGATTTGTCATTGTGCTGTCGTTATCCAATTTCCAACAGCTAATGTGACTGTAGCCTGCAGGCAGAAGGACCTACAGCCAAACTTTAAAAAATGGGGGAGGAAAGTTCCCTCCATCTCTCCCAGTTTTAACCACTATTTAACAGCTTCCAATATCCAGTCAGGTATGTGCAAGAATTCTTTTTCCCTTTATCCCAATACTTAAGTGCAGGCTAACAGAGAAAGAAAAAGAGAATACAGAAATTCCCCAGTTCCGAGATCACCACTATTCATTCCTATTCTTGTTTTTAAATCTGCCCTCTCTATGTGGAAAATGGGATCATTTCTATTTGCATGTCAAATGTAGCAAATAAATAAACAAATAAACCCGATGGATGGAAACTGGCTTTGGGTAAGAACCACTGTCCTGAGATGAAGGTGAAGTTGGAGACTGGAGATATTTGCTTTTAAACCTTCTCTTCCTCATGACTACTAGCCAGGTTCCCATAAAAGAACCTCATGTTTTGATTAAATGCTTCAGGGTTTCCTGATTTTTGGCCTCTCTTGTTTTATATTGGCTGGATAAGGCAGCATAGTCTATATGTACCATGAGAGGACTTAGATTTTAAAGGAGTTCAAATGATTCTATACCCTGGGAGAAAAAAATAACTTCTCTAGTCAATTCCATCTGACAAACCTAGGTTAACCCTCCTATTATATATAAACATTGTTCAAGGCACTATAAAATATACAAAGATAAATAATATTGTATGACCTCTGTCCCTCAGTAATAGTCTTCTCTATTGTTTGTAAGACAAGAATGACTTTCTTGGCTATCTTTCTGAGTTGATGTATACCATCTTACTTATATTTCATCACCCTTATGTTCCCTATTAATCCAAGACAGGCTCCCTAGGAAGGAAGAAATGCTACATGACCTAGCAGTTTCCTTCTGCCACTGTAGCTTAGTGATTCCAAGCGTGGTACATTGTAAGTACCCAATACATGTAACTACAGTACCACTTTGCCAATGCAGTACCCACTGTGTACTTCCTCTGATCTTAAGTCACTAATCACCTCTCAAAAGCTACCACCCATCTTCTCCTTGCCAACTTCAAGATCTGGTGCACTCTTCAATCCACATTCTTACAGCTCTACTTAATACTTATGGATGGGCCGGGCATTTAGCTCAGTGGTGCCATTACCTGCCTTACAAGCATAAGGTCCTGAGTTTGATCCCTGGTACAAAAACAAAAGAATATTTAGGGCTAAACTCTTGTGATTTCCAGCAAGTAGTCATTTCACATTGAGTTTTGGGTAACCCTAGATGTAGGACTATATAAAAACAAATAAATATGATACATCTTCCAATAATGTCAATTAGAGAAATAAAAATTCAGAGAACAAAAACCAAAGTATTTTTATTGGTAAATGATTTAAAATAATATTATAATAAATGTAATATGAATATTTTATCCAGGAGAATGGAAAATCTGACTACATTTTTAAAGATTGTACACAAATATTCAAACTTCCTGTGTATTTTGGGGGCTATAGCAGGCTTAGTCAAGCAAGAAAAAAAAAGAAAGAAAGAAACAAGCCACTCCAGGTCTTTCTAATGAAACAGATTAAAGACAACATATAGATTACAAAGGACAATTAGAACAGCAGGGAAGAGAAACAGCTTACATTTTCCTACTTGGAAAAATATTAAATGATCATTTACTGTGAATGGAAATGTGAGTAGATACGCTTATGAATAATAAAATAGTAGGTGACTACTTAATAAATATTGTTAAACTAAAAATATAGTCAAGTTAGTTTTATGGAAAACTAGACTAATGGATAAGCTAGTTAATACTACATTAATGATTTCTTTATAATGAGATGGGATAAGATTTAATATTACATATTCTCATTAAATAGTGGAGTAAATGTTATTTTACATACTCACTAATTTTAAAGTGTTAATTCTTTTGGGAAGATGCCAAGAAGGGGAATAGCTGGGCCAAATAGAACATCTAGTTTTAGTTTTTTGAGGAATCTCCACACTGATTTCCACAGTGGTTTCACCAGTCTACACTCACCAACAGTGGAGAAGGGTTCCTTTTTTGCCACATCCCCACCAGCATTTGTTATTGGTTGTTTTCTTGATAATAGCCATTCTTTCTGGAGTGAGCTGGAATCTCAGCATTGTTTTAATTTGCATTTCTCAAATGATCAGTAATGTTGAACATTTTTTCATATATTTATTTGTCATATCTATTTCTTTGTATGAGAAGTGTCTATTCATTTCAGATCTTGGAAACAACCCAAATGTCCATCAGTGAATAAATGGATAAAGAAGATGTGCTTTTTTTATACAATGGAGTACTACTCTGTCACAGAGAAGGATAAGCTTGAGACATTTCTAACTAAAAGGATGCACCTTGAGACCCTACTCTTAAGTGAAATAAATTGGGCACACATGTTCAAATATTAGTTTCTCTGGTGTGAGAACCTGAAAGGGTAAATAAGGACCAAACTGTACAATGGATATTGGGAAATGGGAAAAGAATGTTCAGATCACATGGGGAGCAAGGGAGAGGGAGTAGAGAAAGGAAAGAAGGGACAAAAAAGAAGAATAAAAGGAAAAAATAGAAATAAAGCTTTTTTAAACAAACCGGTTGAAGGGAGGGGAGGGAAATGGGAAAAAAATAGAATAACAAAGATATGTCATATATAGGTACAAATTTCCTATGTTAGGTGTTATCATCATGTGTATCTAAAGTATACCAATAAAATAGAGAAAAAATAATTTTAAAGTGTTTAGGTTTCAATGGGAACCAAATAACTCTTTGGACATAATAGCAAATCAAATGTTTGGAAAATAAAAAAAAATGAAAGGTAGGATTTGATTAGTCTATTATATTTATCTAGGATTTCACTGTATGTAGTATAAATATTAGCTTCTTTGATTTTAAGATAGTGTCATTTGATTTTGGAATTAGAACCTCATGTTCGTGAGGGAAGGGAACTGCTGGATGCAGGCACAGCATCAGCAGCAATAGTTTAGAACTAACACCCCATTCACAAGGAAAATAACAGAAAGATATAAACTACAGAGCAAGAATCAAAGATGTAGTGGTCTGAGACCGTTTAGTATAAGAACAAGGGTCCCTAAGGGCTTTACCACAGAAATAGGGCTATGAAATAAATGATAGTTTTAATGATGATCATGAATCATCAATAAAAACGTGAATATTCTGTTATGTCCCTTTGAATAAGACTAGATGTTGTGTAATCTCTTTGTCTTTTTTTAAGTGTCAGTTCAAGACTTAAAATGGTAATAATTAGAAGAACAAATAGGAATTGTATAGAAAGCCTGCCTACACGGAACACATTTTTCCACAAAGTCAGATATACAACATATTATTAAAATAATTTTTCCATTCTCCTAACTCAACAAAGCAGTGGATTTGTATAGTAGTGAAAAGAAGAAATGATCCAAAAAATATTTTTTATTGGAAAAGTTGTGGTGTTGTCATGGAAAAAGGAAGAGTCAGGCTAACAATACAGGAACATCTTTTAGCATGAACATTCTGCCAGGTTTGAAAAGAATGTTATCTTATATTGTCAGAAAGCCTCTTCCTGGCATACTTTAAACAGCTATTTCCTAGAAAGCAGATGCTTTGGAGATACAGAGTTTGCGAAAGAGAAAGTGTTTAGTAAGACTTAGTGCAATTAGGCTTCTATCTGTTACCTATTGGCTCTTCTAGTTTTCTTCTTGATTCTGTGCTGCTTATACAGAATCCAGGAATTAAAAAAAACCATTTATACTGTAAAGACACACACACATACATACACACACACCCTGCCAAACACACACACACTCCTGCATTTTCATGTCCTCCCTCACTATGTTTTCAGACCCCAAGGTTCATAGTAGTATCATAAACCAAGAGCTTTATATGACATAAAGGATTAGTTTTCTTTGCTGCAAAACAGATGAACACAAAGTTAGTGACCCAGAATTGCACAAATGTGTTATCTCCTGGAAGGGGGATCAGGGGTCTAAACAAGCTTGGGTGGGTGCAGCACTCATGAAGAGGCTACCAGGAAAAATCCACATCCAGACTCATTCAAGGTGCGGACAGGATTTCAGGTAAAAGACAGTGTGTGGAAATAAGATACCGGTGGGGAACCTCTAACTTATAAAGGAAAGATTTAACATGTGTTTATCTCTCCTCCACCTAAGAACTCCAGTGAAATTCCCTAAAGAATAATAAAAATGAGTAAAAACAGTATAAATCAAAAGGAATAAAAAACAGGTGAGGAGACAATAAATGCCAACAGAGGTCAATAAAATCTTAAAAGTTAGAAAACAGGTTCACAGAGCTGACAGACTAAATAAGGAAGCTTAAATCCGGATGCCTTTAGAGGATGACAAAGAACAGAAGAAGGGAATTCACTACAGACTATCAGTTTAAAAAGCAGATGCCAACTCTATTCTCCTCACAAAGCCAGTGCTTGTACTTTCTTGAAAATAAGAACTATAATATTCTCCTGGAAATGTGAGTGCCCACTTATTGAAATGCATGCAACCCCATGAACGTAAGGAGTGAACCTCTGAAAAGCATCCTTGGTACTTGTCCTGAAAGAGCTGACCATAGACTTATTTTTGCTACCTCAAGGTTAATTCATAAGTTTGGCAATGGCTCTGCAGTGAATTCCATGGAAGTCTAGACTGACACTGATCATAGCTGGCCTTTGGGCCACCAAAACCCATACTGTGCAACTCTTAGGAAAATAAGAGAATTTGTTCATTCTCATTCACTGCCATAGGACATGATATTGCTCATTATGCAGAGATTGTCCAGATATGATTAAGAAGCAGCCTTTCTTTATCTTTAGAAGATTTACTTTTTACCTTCTATCTAGAAAATCTCTCTTAAAACTCTAGAAAAACAGAGATGGAGAATATAACACACCCCAACAGAAAAATCAATGCTGTAATATACACATTCAGCAGTTTCTTACTCTATCGAAAATAACTGAGCTCAAAGTCAAAACACGATGGCTATGACAGATGATGAGAGACAAATAAAGGTGATCTTTTCATTGACGCTGTCTCACTTCTTCATGACAAAATGATATCCCCCCCTTATATGTGTGCATATATCTAACTTGTCCCTGATTCACTTTGCAGATTTTTCTCTGATGTACTTTGACTATTTTCATTTATTAAATTTTCTTTACTTCTAGTTAAGGGCTAAGTATTCATTGCATATTTTTATATATATTTTAAAAAGTCACCTTGGAATAATGACCTATGGAGAAAGGTCAGTATTGTAAATTTAATTAAAGTTAACAGGTAGGCTAAACTTTTTCTCTCTAAGAATTCAAGGAAACCCAAGTAAAATTAAGCCAGAGGAAAGACAAAATTAAAACATAAACAAAATATATTAGCATAAATTTTTCAGATTCTTGATATTCATATTAGGATGTGTAACATAATAATATAATTATTAAAGTGAAAATTAGTGGTGGGCAATAATAGCAAAGATTTAATAGATCATGAGCAATCATGAAATGTAAGTACTTTTTAGTGCCAAGGTTAACAGTTTACAAAGCCCATCAAATTCATCATTTCTATAAATATTGCTAGAGTTCTCTTTTACTCTACCATACATATTAACATATAGTAGAGAAAAGGAAGACCTATGTCCACTTTAGAGAAAGAAAGAATATATACAAAAACACTAAACTTTCATTTGGATAGGTTTCTCTGTGCATCAAGTCAATCGATGTATTAGTTGAATATGCTCCTATGTGTGAACCTTTTTGCTTTTTATTTCAGTTCTAGTGAATCTCATATCAATTGGAGACAGGGCTGTATAGATGTAATTACTACTCACTAAATGTTATTTATTTATTTATTTATTACCACCACAACAAAAAAAATGAACATGCAATAAGAAGAGTATATCTTTCCACCTTAATAACATGAAAACCTAGCCCACTGTTTAAATTTAACATGAATAAGTGAATGAATAAATAAATTGAAAGCAAATTCTTTCAGAAAAATCTCCTCTATGTACTTTTAGCTTTAAGGTACCAACATATAAAGTCTTCTGACATTTGATTAATAAAATAATCATGAAGAAAGTAGATTTAATAATGAATTTTAAAACTGAGAATTTAATTCTTTAAATGGCTCTTTGAGTTTTTATGAAAAAAATAAAACAAATATTCATAACAAAATAATAAGTGAATAACAATAGTAAATATACTATGTATCATTATCTTCAAAGTAGCTACTCAGAGTATAAGACATAAGCCAAAAAAGATTCTTACAAAAAAGCAAACAGATAATAATAAAAAACTTTCTTTTCAATGAACTAAGAGAAACTTGTAGTAACAATGAAACAAATTAGCATATATATTAAAATAGTTTTGAGTTTTTATTCTTGTCTTAACAAGCAGATGGGATATATGAGTTAGTGTAAGAAGGCTGACATTTGTAATGTATGCTAATATGAACTCAAGATATCAACACTCATTCTAATGTTATTATAAGTGGTACTTACCCATAGCCAATGACTCCCTTTGACTGAGTTACCAGTAGGGCACCAATAGTCATATTCAAAACATTTTCCAGTACACCAGTCTGTTGAGCAGTGATGATTTGGTGAGCCAAACTTTGTAATTTGTTACTCGATAAGGATGGATTTAGTCCAGTCCTCTTCGATATTGGCAGATCACCAATTTCAAAGGCAATCACTTTTGAGATAGTTTCCATTGTGGTTGGTGGAAAGATCCTATAGGAACTCATTTCCATCATGAGGGGTCTACGTTGACCAACTCTTCTATAATGACTGGCACAAGTCACAGTTGGACAATTGTGTCTTCTCTTTGCTTTACTGTCAGCAATGGCCTTTAGGGTTCTTTCATTGCCGGACATCTCATGAGTAAATCTGATTTGGTTTTGCTCAATCTGTAAGAAGTTAGTTACTTTTTCAAGTATCACAACTTCCCAGCCCTTTTCCAGGACTGAAAATGTCATAGTGAAGGCCAAATGAAGGGAAACATCTGTACGTATTTCAATGGGCTCCTCTCCTTGTAGAACAACATACAAGAGGTTATCCATAATGCTGAAATAGTTGGCACCAACAGACTCATCTAGCAAGGATGAAGCCGATTGCACTAAAGTAGGTGGAATAAAACTTCCGCGTAAGAAAACATGAGGGCTCTGGAGTTCATGGTAGAATACAGCTAAGAGAATCTTGGAGGTACTTTTGTTCCCTATTAGAATAAAACGCAAAATTTGAGGAGTCTGATCAACAAAGCACACCTTGGTAATTTGCCTGGTAGGTAAAATGGAATAAAAGGTAGACACAGACTCAGAGGTAGAGCAAAGAGTATTATCATTTATACCACTAAATGTGTCAACAAAACCACTAGTAACTGATACTACAGGATATAACTTCTGGATTGCCCAAGGGCCACCGACAGTATCAAGAGTCAAGACTACTTGGTCAGTCTGTTTGCAGATGAAGCCTGGTATCAATGGTCGGTATGTACATTTCTGTTCTTCTCTGAATGTACCTATAAAGGAAAATAAGCAAGTGACATATAATTCACAACTTCTCAACAATGATTTGCAATTTAACAATCTTATCATCATCTGTAACTTCATAGACTATTTACTGGACTTAATACAGAATATGTATAGAACATTTATTATATCTAAGTATACCAGATATTAAGAGTACAAAAAATCTTGGTGAAAATATGAGAAGATATATGCATTAAATAATAGTTATTTAACATATTTTAATTTTTTGTGTTCCATGATATATACAATTTAAAGTTAATGAAAATAATAGTTAAGTCTAAGAAGAGTTAAATAAGTAAAAGAATTAAGATAGATGTGGTTTGGATTTTGAATGTCACCCTAAGCCCCATGCACTCAGAAGCATGGTTTTTGAAAGTGATTGGAGTATGCAGGCACTGTACTCATTTCTGGATTAATCTATGGATGAGTTTGTAGCTGAATGTGCTATTAAGAGGTAAGGCCTGGTTAGAAAAGGTAGGTCATTGGTGGTGTAAGCTAGAAGGATATATTACCTACCCTGTCCCAACCTTCTCTCTCTGCCTCCTGGCAACCATAATGTGCATCACTTTTTTCTGCCAGACCCTTCCTCCTTTCCCTGCCTGCTTTGGAGCCAGCTGACTATGGACTGAAATCATGAACCAAAATAATCCTCTCTGCCTTTAAGTTTTGGATGTCAGGTATTATGTCTCAGCAAGGAGGAAAGTGGCTAAGATAATAGAAATAAACACTAAAAGCTCTTGAGAAAAAACCAAACAATATTACTCTCACACACAGTATAACACAGAATACATAATCCAAAATGTGTGGGTATTTCTCCTCAACAGTAACCAATTCTCCATCAGAAAACAATTGGATACCATACAATTTAACTCAGTTCTGACACTACTTAGTGTTGGCATCAGACCCCATAGGTTAAGGTTAATCTCACAGACTGCCCCCACTGCAGGTGCCAGTCATAGGTTCCACGTCATGACCTGTGCTTCTGACCAAAAGCTAAAAAAAGGTTGCCTCTGAACTTCTCCTCAGCTTCTGAGGCTCACAGAACTAAGGGAATTACATCATCATTGATCTTTCTCCATTTACTATAAAAGATATCACAAGAGATATAAATGAACACCCAGATGGAAGTGATGCAGAAGACAAGGCATGTGGGAAGGAGCATGGAGCTTCTGTGCCCTCTCCATCCTTTGCCATCCACCAGACACCCAACATGTCCAGCCACCTGGGCACTCTCCAAAGCCTGTTTGGGTTTTCACAGAAGTTTCATTATGAAGGCAGGATTAGTTACATAACTGGCCATTGGAGACTGTCTCAACCTTCAATCCCTCTCCCCTACTTTGTTGCATAGAGATGGGGTTAAAAGTCCAATCCTCAGTCATCACTGGTTTATGACATGGCATGGTGGTGCATGCCTGTAATCCCAGCACTATCAGAGGCTAAGGCAGGATAGTGGCAAGTTAGAGCCCAGCCTTGGCAACTTAGCAGCTTAGTGAGACCATGTGGCAAAAATAAAAATTTTTTTAAAGTTCTGGGGATGTAGCTCAGTGTACAGGCCTTGGGATCAATTTCTAGTACCAAGGTATGTGGGGGTCACCTTAGTAGGACCAAAGTCGTTCTTAAGACCCAGTAATTTCAGAGCTCTGCGTCAGAAGTATCTGTCACTCAGAAAATAACAATGATCTTAGGAGTTCTGGGTTAGGAGCTCTGAGTGTTGGAACAAAAGATTTTCCTAACACCCGTATCTAAAAAAGTTTTCAGATCTCTACCTAAAAAAAATCAATAACAGACACATATATGTGTATTTTTACATCATAATGTCACCTCTCTATCATGAAAAAAGGAAAAAGGAGAAGGGGACTCAAATCAATGGAAACAGAGGTGGATTGAGGGGACTAGAAGAGAAAATTGATGCAGGTTTGTTAATATTGAAAATATGTATTGTGATCAGACAGTGAAAGAGTTTAGTGTACTATATGATTTTCACCCACTCTCTCTTACATATAAAGAATGAAGAAATACAAGAACAGAGAAAAAAGAAAATAGTAATTTGGGAAATTGTTAACATTAAATAGAGCCCAAGTGAAGGCTAATCAGGCTAATGAACACATTTTAAAGAAATGTTGTTATTCATGATTGCCATCATTCTTTATCCCCTTATCCATGAACAAAGAAGACTTCTTTTAAATCCACAGGGAGGACATTTCATCTTCCAACAAAGATTTCCTTTTCATTTAAAATTGATATTCACATAGTCTTCTTGCACTTTTCTAGATATTTTTAATTTACTTTAGTTCAAGTTCACCAAAGTAGCTGAAGGAATGGAACAGCAAAAACAAAAATCAAACTATTTCTATTGCAAGAAATACTTCATTCAAACATGAGCTAGGCTTTTCTTACATACTTCCTTCTAAATAGTATTATTAGAAATGTCTGCCAGAGTTGTCCATGTTGTCCAAATTTAACTACCAAACTTTTACTTCAGGACATAGTTTGACAACAATTATAGCAATGACGGTAAAAAAAAAAAAATCACAGCAGAATTAGAAAACATTTCAAATTCAATAATAATGAAAATTTTAACATGTCAATATTTGTAGAATATAGTTAAAATAGTGCCTCCAGAGAATTTTATGGTATTAAATGGCTATATAAGAAAGAATTATGTAAAAGCAATGTCCTATAGTATTCTTTAAGAATTTAGAAAAAAGTCTAATATACAAGATGGTGACTATAGTTAAGTATATCTGTAAGGTATATCTGTAATTGGCTAAGACAGCAGATCTTAAATAGTTTTAACACACACAGTCCCAAAATAACTGGCAATGTATATCTTAGTTAACGTTAATGGCAATAATTTTACAATGCACATATACATCAAAATATCATATTATACTCTAAATATATACAATTATCTTTATAGTTATATCTCATTAAAGCTGGAAGAGATGAAGGAACTACATTTCAAAAGTTAAAAAAAATTAGAAAAACAGCAAACTCAAAGTAATAGAAGAAAATGGTAAATAAGACAACAAAAATTAATGAAATAAAAAAATGGCTACCACAAAAAAATGTCTTTATAAAAGGAGGTAAATAAAATGGTTCTTGGAAAATGTCAACAAAATTAACTCCTTACTAGACCCAAGGAATGTAAATCATCAATTTCAGCAGTTTTATTATTATCGATGCTACAGTCAAAGAATAAGATACTTCATGCCAACAAATTCAACCACATAGATGAAGTAGACAAAGTCTTTGAAAACTGACACAAGATAAAATAAATCTTTACTCTGTCTCCTAAATGAATTGGACTTTTAAAATTGAATGCTAAATCATGAATTTAAATAAAAATTTAATTATCAGTTTTACACAACATTTTTCTCCCTATGCACCTATAATATGATAAATTTGATACTAAATTAAGAATTATTTTCAAGCTGAATGGGATAGCACACATATGATCCCAGCACTTTGGGGGGGCTAGGGCAGGAGGATCACAAGCTCAACTCAGGCCTGGGTAACTTAGTGACTTAACAAGACCCTGTCTCAAAATAAAAACAAAACTAAACTAAAAGATGGCTGGGGATGTAGGTTGGTGGGGGATGTAGGTTGGTGTGAAGCCCCTGGGTCTAATCTCTTGTATAGGAGAGAGAGAGAGAGAGAGAGAGAGAGAGAGAGAGAGAGAGAGAGAGAGAGAGAGAATTGTTTTCAAAAGCATGGCTCCAGTAGAAAGAAACTCATTGCATGATCTTACTGGCTATGCAAATTGCCTTGAGATCTTGATGACCAATTCTAGTAGTTATACCTTTTCCAAATGAGATAGTTAGATGATTTCCCTGTGGAAAATCAGTCAGCCACATAGGTTTCCCTTTTCTAAGCTCTGCATCTCACTGTCTTTAGTTTTACACATTTTCCTGCTATGCTGATACAATGGCTTAATCATTCATATTCAATCCAATTTTACAGATCTCTCTGGCTTTGTTCTTCCTGCTTCTTACCTAAGACACATAATGCCTTTCAAAGTGATCTCTACAGATTGCTAAACTTAAGAACTGTCCCTAAATAAAACAACCATTCTCTTAGTTAATATATTTCTAAATCATTCAAATATATCACTTGATAAACTACATAACTTAGTAGGAATCTCTGCCCTTAAGGGGTTATTTCTCAAGGACACAGACCACATATCACATGTAAATTACCACAAGATTTAACATTCTACCTCAGACATAGTACATGCTCTTTAATATGTAATATTTGGTTGTTATATATTGTTCTTTTTGAAATTCTTATTCTTCAAGTCATTTTTGTACTGTATATTCTTTCTAGGTAGCTTGTTATAAGACTGTTATTCTATAGCTGAAATATTTCTTAAATCGACTCAAAATAACAATACTCCTGATCATAATATAAATTTTGTTAATCAGTTACACAACTGATTTATTCACACCAGGTTCTGTTGTGATAAAATATTTTTTGAATCATTCATTCATATATTAAATGAATACACATGGGAAACATGAATTTTTCTTTCCTTCTTTTGTTCCTTATGACACATGTGTTCTAAGAATCAAATAACAAAAGTGAGTCATTTATAATAGGATTCAAGTATTCTTTTGGAGCTTTACCTGTAGAATATGTACCTTTGAAGAGGTCCAGTAATTTAATTCTTTTCATTTGTTTATTTATTTTTACATATTCCATCCAGAAGTCAGTTCGCCACAAAGTCTGATCCCAAAATCATCTCTAGCCTCAGCATCCAAAGCCTCTACTTAGTTATTAACCAATTACATGGACAGAGAAGAATGTGACTGATTACTCATGCTGCAGAGTCAACACAGAAAAGGCAAGATCTTGTGCAGAAGAATAAGAAAGAGAAGAGAAGTGTTTGAATTGAGAAGAGAGGGTATGAAAGGGCACCATATCTGCTAAAGATATGTGCTTCAAAACTCAGGTACATTTTGCAGACTCTAGCTAAGGTCTCTTGCCCATGAGCAAACTCAGGAATGAGGTAACAGAATATGAAAAACAATAAATTCTCATGACTCATTGGAATTTTGAATGAGTTGGATTACAAACCCTCAAAACAGAGAAGACTTGAATAAACATCCCTTGAGATTTCTTGTGCATGCTTAACCTGCTAACAGTAAATGCTTTGTTACTATGTCACCTGTTTCTTCAATAATAAAAACCTAGTTGCTTTATTATCATCAAGCAATATTCTGGGATTACTGTAAATACCTGTCACATGTGGGTTCTTAAATATGTTTGTGTTATCTATTTGTGTGCTTGAACAGAGTTGATTGTCTTCCTGATTTCAGAGGAACAAATGTGACACCAATGACATGCATTGTTTCTAGTCCTAATCTTTCCCCCTTGTTTGGTTTTCAACCTCTGTGCATACTGCTTATTAAAAAAAAAAGTCAAAGTACTCTGATCTCTGTAATATTAGAAGATTCACCATTATGACTGTCACAAAGTTGATGATTTAAAGTTGACAATCACTGCCTTATGTTAGTCTGTTTTCTGTTGCTCATAATACACCCAAACACACTCAAAGACATACACACCACCACCACCACCAATTAACTAGTAAAGGAAAGAGATTTATTTTGTCTCACTGTTCTGCTCTCGGTCAAAGGCCTGCAGCTGGGGATGGCCTTCTCACTGGCAGAGTGTTGACATGGCACAGAGAAGTATGTCAGGAGAGACAGGGGCCACGTGTGTGTATCCCAGGCCAGTCATGGGGACTCCACCCTGATTGCCTCTTTTAATCTTAATCCCTTCACAGAGGCCCCGCCTCTCAACACCCATTAAGTGTCTACCCTAGGAATACTTCACAATGGAGATTACATTTTTATATGTTTCTAAAGAAGATAAACCTATTCAAACCATAGCATGTCACTTTAAGAAGGGTTTCAACAAACATTGGTTATTATAAAATGTTCTAATCATTCTTTCTTCCCATATTCCCACAAAATCAAGAACATTCATAATTTTATCCAGTGGAGGCATAACAAATATTTAAAATTATTTCTTTGGTTCAGATCTTTATGACAAACAAATGTGGGTAATTTTGCTATCCTAGAAACAATATGATACAAAAATCTATAATAAATAATGAATTAATCAAGGTGTATGAAAGCCACAGTACTTCTCTAGCCCTATGATTCAGCAGTCAGAGCTGAAGTTTCTTTGACAGTAGTGATTATTAGAATGTGACTTCCTCAACCTCTTAATAAAGGAGATAAAGCTGCTTGCAAGTAGCATTTATACAGTGGGAGGTGGGATTTAGAGAGTAGAGCATTACTGTACAGCATGTAACTAAATAATCTTCCTTTTATATAGGCAAGTTAAATGAATAGACACTTCTCAGAAAAATTACAAATGGCCAATAAATACATGAAAAAATGTTCAACACCCCTAGCCATCAGAAAAATGCAAATTAGAGTAATACTGAGATTCCTTCTTCATCCAGAAAGAATGGTTACCATAAAGAAATCAAATAATAACAAATGCTGTCAAGGTGACAGGGAAAAAGGTACCCTTCTAAATTGTTAGAGGTAATGTAAACTAGTACAACCACTATGGAAATCAGTATAGAGACTCATCAAAAAACTAAAAGTAGAAATTACATTTGATCTAGCTATTTCACTTCTAGGTATCTCCCCAAAAGATTTAAAAACATCATACTACAGTGATATGTGCATACCCATGTTTATAGCAGCACAACTCATAATAGCTAAATCTTGGAAGCAATCTATTATGTCCATTAACAGATGAATGGATAAAGAAACTATGGTATTTATATACAATGGAGTACTACTGTACCATAAAGAAGAGTGAATTTGAATCATTTGTAGAAAAATATATGTACCTTGAGACCATAATCACACACACAAGCTTAAAAATTATATAACTTCTCTTATATAAGAAACTCAAAGTATGATTAACTTAAACAGCAAAAGAAAAAATGGATGATAGGAAGGAGAGGTAGATCTTCTGTCAATGTGAAGAGGATCTTGAGGTGGAGGGGGTAGAGAAGAAAGAGCAATAAAAATAATAAAGATACATTGTGTACATGTACTTATGCTATACAATGAATGTAATCATTACATACTATCAACATGTACTAATAAAAAAACTATAATCCCTCCAAACAATTACATTATCATTCCTGGTAGCACAAGCCTATTTCTAGCAGGAACTTCTAGGAGTTTTGACAGTAAGGATTCTATTCAAAGCAGATGCTCTATACGGGTTGAAAAGTCAGTTCTTCGCATTGCATGTCTATTGATTCAACCAAACCATCATATTGAATAAAGTAAACCAGACGCAGAAAGTTAAATTTACATGTTTTCTCTTATATGAAAAACCAGATAAATAGGTAGGTAGATAGGCAGACAGACAAGACAGATAGGATAAAGGAAACCAGGAGGAAGATTTCTAAAGATGGGAACAAAATTAAGTGGGATGAAAGACAGTAAGGGAGAGGGAGTAATGGAACTGAAAATGGTTAAGATATGTTAAATGCATGTAACCAACTTTCTAAAAGAAACCCCACCATTTTGTAATGCTAACATGCACTAAATATATATATATATATATATATATATATATATATATATATATTTCGTACTGAGGATCGAACTCAGGACCTTGTGCTTGCGAGGCAGGCAGCAGAACCACTGAGCCAAATTCTCAGCCCTAAAAATAATAGTTATTATAAGTTTGTAACATTGTTAGAGTAAATCAGCCTGCCAGTGAGAATGAGATTATGAAAAGAAGATAATGTATGCCTATAACTCAAAGCATCTTAAAATGTACCAGAAAAGAAAAGAGAGAGATGGTTTTACTTAGATGCAAGCTGAAGTTCTGCAGAACCCAAAAAGGGGAAACCGATGGTGGAGGGAGTGAGGGACTGATAGAGTAAGTTCCTTGGGTAGCTAAGGAAGAACAGAATCTAGAGCTCTTATAAAGTACCCATGTTCATTGTGTATCACAAATATGTACTAATAAAAAATAAATACATAATATCTAAAAACAGGTGGCATTGAATAGATTGAAAGACTTCATCTCCCATGGAATGGGAAGGAGGGCAGTGTGTCTACTACCAAGTAGAGGTAGGTGGGAGACTGAAGACAAAGCAAGGTCATCAGCTGAAAGTCAAGTGTGAGGATGGGATGGGAAAGTTAGGACTTAGGTGAAGGAGGTTGGTGGAAAGTTTGTGGTTTGAGAAAATGGTGTAAAACATCCAGTTGAGGAAGAAGCATAAACTCATGAGTCATCACCTGAAAACGGCATACTTAAATTTAGGATTTTGAAGATTGATGGTGATAATTTCAATGTTATGATTGCATCTATAAGTAGCAAAATACAGTAGGAAAAAAAAACACCTGGTGAAAATAAAAATAGCAACAAATATTATTGAAGGCTTTCTCTGTGTTAGTTATTCTTCCAGAGAGGATCTGGGGATGAGGTCAGCAATGAGAGTCTGAATATACAAACACAATGGCTGGGTCATATAGAAAAAAGAGAAATTAAGCCCACAATCTACAGAAACCAGTTCAGAACGTCAATCCATTATCAGTCACAGTCACTCTCAAAGTCAAATTCCTATCTGCTGTACCAGTCCAAGACCAAACAATAACTCCAGAAAAATCAGTCCAGCCAGTACTTGACTAATAGCTGATAGTTTCCCAATTTTCCTCAATAATTCCCTAATTTCCCCCAGCTTTCAACTTGGAACCAATTGAAAGAGGCCACATATGTGCCCTAACTAATCACACTGGATGCCCTATTTTCAGTTAGCCCATGTCCAGCTTCCCTAGCCCAGCAGCCTTCTGTTGGGCACACCTGGAGCCTTTTCTTAATTCATTCCACTATAACACTTCCCATTCTAGCTTCTGCCTTCGAGTCTCTGCCAAATGCAAGTAACAGTATCTGACTTCCTTGCTGTGGCAAATTCAGAATAAATAGCCTTTGCTTATTCTCCTTTGGATGGTTTTTGTTTATTTCCATAGGAATCAAGCATTTGGGCAAATTATTCACCCTGATAAGAATCATGGTAGAGTTAAGATGGAGAAGAAAGGAGTAAGCCAGTTGCTATGACCTTAGGGAAATAAAAAGCAAGGCCCACTGTGTAAGTACAGGACATATGAAGTAGGGGGAGCAGGTAGCAAGCCAGATGGTGTCAGCCTCAAAGGAGCAGATGTTCTACCCAAAGAATATTACACAGAGCCTGGGAATAGCCTGAGAAGATAAGGGAAACTCAGGACTTAAGGGTGTGACTTAAAAGGCTATAAAGAGAGTGGCATTTGGCTAGGTTTCAGTGGAAGCAAAAAAATAAAAAATAAAAAGTGAAAAGAATGCTCTTTGAAAATGAAGATTGTGCTGATTCCAACCTCAGAATTCCATGAAGCACTGGGAACAAATTCTGGAGTAAGGAAATGAAAGGATGGATGAGCTCCTGAACATCAAGGAAAGAGGTGTATTCTAAAGATAATAGATAATGTGTGGTGGACTTGTGGATAGTGACTGAGGCAAGTAGGGATGTTAGGAAAAACCCACCGTGTATTCACACTAATGGTGGTGTGGAGACTAGGGTATATCAAAGGGGTTCTGTGGGCTCATATTTTTTGTCAGTGGAAGAGGCTCTCAGTTACTGCTTAAGCAGGTTTGTGTGGCAAGACGGTGGTTACTATATGGTCATTTCAGCCAACATATACTGTTGCTTAGGATACAGACATATCTGACAGAAAGCCCATAGATGAATGGCAGTGGTACCTGGAATGGGAAGAGTTGAAGAGGGAAAGAACTAATTAAAAGGAAGCATAGCTTATGTCAGCTGCATAGGGAGGGAAATAGAATGGCAAAGAAGTCTTGACTTTACTGCCCAGAAACCCTGACACCATAAGGTTAGTGGTTCTTCCTGCTTTCTTTCCTTCTGCCCTTCCTTCCTTTTGTCCTTCCTTCCATTCTTTTCTTCCTTCTTCCCTCTCTTCTTTCTTTCCTCTGTTTTCCCTCCTTCCTTCCCCTCATCCCTCTTTCTCTTCCTTTTTTCCTTCCCTACTTCCTTTACTTAAAACTTCTTAATGGCAAGCTTAATTGGTCCTACGTTATAGGTAAAAGAAATCGAGCCACAGCAATTTTGAGTTAATATAATTATTTGGTAGTAATAAGGAAGAGGGGAACATAGTTCTAAACTTCTACCTAAGCCTTTGGCAAAATGAAACGTAACCCAAATAACTTCTCTTTTGGATTATATTTAGATTTAAGGGTCAGGTGTGATTATTAATACGAGAGAAGGGTTGTAATAATTAGGAGTTCTGTGTGCACAATTTATTAAAAAGTACACATGGAAAGATTTTTGGTTATTTGCAAATCATATTTGGTGAGAATTCATTTGCTTTCTATGTTATTTTTTGACCTTTTAAATAAATATTTTATCATACTATCTTGGGAATATAAACATATAATTACAAATCTAACAAAGGTAAGAGTCCAAACATTATCAACATGTAATATTAATTATTCAGCTTTGTAACCAAATTTGGAATCTTAATCTTCATAAATTAGAAATTTTTATTTCTCCAGAATTTACTAATTATTGGGATATGAGGTTATCAGTATCTTATTATTTATCTTCCTATGTCATCTTAGAGTGAATCAGTGAAAATATTTTAATTTGGCAGGTAAAAATAAAGCACATGTAAGTAACATATTCAGGTTTCAGAAGTGCTAAATAGATACAGTTCTTAATTACAGCAAAGAGCACACATTAGCTACTTAAGAGAAAGCTACACACACAGCTGGACAGACGTCATTGTTCAAACCCCCAGCCTCAGCCAGCAGGGGCCCACAGTGACACTGGCATCATTTCCAAAGAGCGCTCCATCTTTCTTACTGCAGATTTCTTTCCCTCTTGCTTGTCTCAGATGGAGAAGGTTTAGTTTTGAGTAATGATTATCTTTCTCACTTGTTTTTGTCTTTTCTTTTCCCACTTAGCCAAATGGCCTTATCTGCCAGTCACAATTTTTGTGGTCTGCAATTCTGATCACTTTTAAATGAAACCCATGCTGGCTTTGGTAATCATAATGTCATTTACAATTTACCACTAAACACGTTTATTCAGTTAGTAGCACACTGGAGAAAGAGAACTCCATATGAACTCACCGTGAAAGGCCTAATCTGATTATTTCCTCATGAAAATCCAGGCAGGGGTGCTTGTAAGAAGGGCTGAGAGGAGAAGGAGAAAAAGCAAGGTCTGGCCACAGCTGACTTTGATAATCAATGTGAATAGATAAGTGATACAGCCTGTCAGGGCAGCCACTCAGTCACCCCAGGGCATTCCTCTCCAAAAGGCAAGAATGGACAGGACCTAATGAATGCTGAGTGACCAGTGAGTGGGCTTGGCATATGCTATTGCATGCAACATGGACAAGAGCAGTGATGAAGTCCAGAAACCCTTCTCTAAGTGGGGGAAATTAGATTAAGCAGGCTGTGTTTGTGTGTGCATGTGTATACGTGAATATTTGCTCTATGTATATTTCACCTTCTTAAAATATCTTGCACACCTTTCCCTAGCCTGGAATCCATTGGCCTCAACAGTTAGAAAAGAGAACTAGATGTATCTTATGGAGGAGGAGGAAGATCATGGATGGGCGTGTGTGTGTTTGTGCATGCACGCACATGTGCACGCACACACATGTGTGTGTGCATGTGTGTGTGCTCAGGTTGCTTCCAGGGTTCTAACAAATATTAACTTTGTGTCAATATTTGTCCTTCCTGTCGTGAAATGAGGATTTTCCACCTCATTTCACATTTGAAAAGAAAATATGCCAAAGGGGTTGTCTTTGCTAAGGAAAAAAATTAAAAGACAAAAAAAAGAGAAACAACTTCTATCTTTTATTTAGAAAAATGGATGTGAAGTGAAAAAACAAGTATTTTTAAAATAAATGATTTGACTCAAAGGCACATAGAATCTTTCCATCTTCCTCTTTTCAACAAAAGAGAAAAATTCATATTTCTACATTTAAAATTAAATGAAATACATCAACATTAATGATTATTTTCCTGGAGGTTAAGACTATCATTTCCCACAATAATTTTTTTTAGCCATTTTGTGATAGATTTCACAATTCACGGTAGAGTAAAAATAGGAGACTTTGACAAAAACAAAATATGTAATAATTCTCTTATGTTCAAAAACAAAAAGAAATTTTTATAATTCCTTTCTGTCAAACAACATTTATACCTCATTATTTCTAATTTAACAAATTTAAATGGCCACAATCAAATAAAGTGAAGTCAGGTTGAATTTATCCTCTTATACCTGTTGTCACAGATTCTCCAGCTGTGAGGAGTAACACTGTAGAATCTCAAAGCTGTGTTCCCAGTTGTACAAAGGCAGTAACAGAGATCTTCAAAAGAATTATTAAAGAAAACATGCTTTGATCATGTTAGAAATAATGCAGGAAAATAATCTGTTTTTCCAAAAAGAATGGTAGTTAAATGTTTTTTTTAAAAAAAAACTCTTCCGAAGTAATTAAGTGTATGTTATTTTGTAAAGTGAAGGTAAATTGGTGGTAATGTCCTTTATATGTAAGAAAGTAGAAATAAATGACAGGAAATACAAATTTGCTAATTTAAAGTTAAGAATTAGAGGTCTTTAAAGTCTACCGAGTGACCATATATGGTAGTTGTGCTTATAAAAGAGACATAAGCTTTCTGATATATTCATGCACATAGTTATTGCTTTAAGTAACTAAAGTGTAATTATAGTAGTTGTTATAAGATATATATAAGCAATTTGAGAAATTTAAGTTCACTGAACTGAAAAAAGTGTAACATGTATTCAACAGTTAGTTCTTAGAACTTTAAAATTAATGCATTTCCAGATTGGCTTTCAGCACTTGCTAGGCAGTGGTACTTAGCAGCACAGTCACCTCTGGCACCATTCTCCATGAGTAAGCCTGCTTTAGTACTTAGTGACTGATGGAGTAAAGTGGCTTTCAGCACTTGGGGATGATGCAATACAAAGGCACGGAGACAGTTTTAAAGGACTTAACACTCAGTAGCGGGAAGCTCTTCCATGAGGAACATATACATCTGCAGATAAGAAAGGAGCTAGTAAACTATAGGAACTACAGATCATAACCTCTCACACAATTCCATGAGCAATTTCACCAGAGTTCTTGTGCTTAGCTTTATTTTCCATGGGGACACATTTCCAAATTAATCTGAGACAGACCACATAAAATCAGCCATTGCTTGTGGCAAGGGGATACCTTCTATCTTTAACAAGTTCACTTGATGAGTATTTCAGAATATCTATTACCTTTTGATAAAAGTATTACTTTGAGAAGCATAATAAACAGCAGACAAAAATAAGTGGTGGAATGACAATGAAATTGGGGATGAGAAAGGTAGAAACACATATATCCAATAGATCTTTCTTCTGAATCAGACATTTTTACTGTTTACTTTTTAAAATTAAAAATCAAAAAACTTACTTTCATTGATGGGAGAAAATTTAAACAAATTCCAGGGACTGCTTTATATTATTTCACAATGCTGAAATGTCACTATCTGCATACTACTTGAAATAAGTGACTTAGAAAGTTTTTGTATTTTTGTTACTTTGTTGTAATATGATTTTACCTACAAACATCAATGGATATGGTACCAATTATAAATTTTATTCATTTAATACTCCATTGAAAACAGCCCCAGCAAATTCAAGCTCAGGAAGTACAGCTTAGTGAGTGTGAGATCAGGTTTAGAGTTGGAGAGCTTTGCATTGCTTGTCACCTCTACTTCTGTCTAGTCACAAAACCTGGGCAAGTTCAGTATCCTTTCTCCACCTCAATTTTCTCATTTGTCAAAGGGATTAAAAATTGTACACAGTTCATAGGCTGATTGACAGACAGAGTTAAATGAGATATGTTCAGAGTCCATGACAAACAAGTGCCAATACATATAAGCTGTCACATTCTCCACAATCGAAAAAGGTTATTTAAAAAAAATTTTCACATCCCATTTGTCTTTTTTGGTTCTTTCTTCAACTCAAACTAGTATTTGCCTCATAGTCTGGAACAGTGCTTGTAAGTATTCCATTCATATGAATAGTGTTGAAAGAGGCAATTACAAGTCACAAATGCTAAACTACGGGCATGAGAATCTGTATTTAGAAAATACAAGCATGAGAAATACATATACGTATATACATAATGTGTGTGCACATGTGTGTCCAGGAATTGGGCACCTATACATTTTTCATTACTGAAAAAAAAAAAAACACTGCAAAATCCAAGATGGTTTTTTTTTCCTTTCATGTAGTCTTAACTTTTTCTTCATTCCTTTTGTAATACTCTCCACCCTTCCACCCCCTCCCCACCCTTTCTCTCCACCTCCTATTTCTCTTTTGCTAGCAAACCTTGCCTGCTAACTTTAAACAAAGCAATGTTCACAGGTTAGTTTAGAGGCATGGACAGCCAACAGCATTCTCTACAAATACAGTCCCTGGCACACTCTTCCCCTAGAATGATAAACTTATCACCTCTCCAGCTCTCGGTTTGAAGCAGGAGCAGTAATTTCTGCTGGATGCCAAAACTGAAATGAATATGACTGTGCCATGGTCTGCTCTGAGCTGTGGCTGTAATGAGATTTGAATGGGAAGCCCCGGACACAATAAATCTGCGCCATATGTGACCATTTCCTGTGTCAGTTCCTTTCTCATAACCAGTGGAGACTTTTTTTCCCTCTCATGACCCCACACCATGACTCTGAAATCTTTCATGGCTGCTTATGGGCCTCAGGCTTTTTACAGCAGTTGTATAAATAAATGAATTTGACAGCAAACATCATAACAGTTAGCAGTAATGTGTGTTCGCCACAAGTGCCTATGCTGCTCACTGGAGAAATGGCAGAGGAAACAGCTTGTTTTGATACCTAAACAAAAGTAGTTTCATTTGACAAGTGGTGAAAGAATTAGTCAAATTAACTTGAAATCCACTAGGACTATTTTTGCCAATTTTCAGTGCCAAGAAAACGTTCCCAGCTTCTCACTGCCCATGAGTCACAGGAGATAAATTTCCCCCCTTTATTTTGAGATAAGATCTGGGCTGGGAATACAGAGCTTTTGACTGATATTTTATATTAATCTTCAGTGTAAGTCAAGACTGTCGAGTATGGGAACTCAGGTACATCAAAGAGTTTCAAAGGAAGCATGTGGCAGAAAAGCCAAGTAGGATACTTTAGGTGAAAAAGAAAGAGGTGTCTGTAATGACCCAATTCACTGATTACCTGTTGACAGCAAACTAGACCTTATGAATGTGTCCTTTCCGTCTTTACTGTCTTTTTTTTTTTAAGAGCAACGACAACAAAAAAATCTCTGAACCAAATAGTTCTCAAAAGAAAGGGACTTAGCATTTTCCCTATAGTGTCAATAATATGAAATCTCCTATATTTGGTGGATTTGTGGTCAATTTAGATAAACAAAAAGCATTTAATTTTCCTCAATTACATAGATTGGTTGTTTGAAAGACTTAAATAGTCCCGCTCTTCTTCTGGCATTTCAGTGCCAATCCTGTTGTGCCTGCTGTGAAGGATGGTAAATCACAGTGGTTACTATCTTGACACTGGTTACATGGACTCAGATGCAAACTGTCCAGGTTCAAATCCTAGCTCTTTTACTTATTCTTTCTGTGACCTTAGCCAAGTAACTGAACTTCACTCTGCCTCAGTTTCTTCCTTTGCAAAGTGGAAAGTTTCCTGGTATGATATTCTTTAATCTACTCTGTTGCTGTAACACTCAAAATTGGATAATTTATAAAGAAGAGTTCATTTAACTCACAGATCTAGAGGCTTGGATCCAAGATTGGAAGACCACATCTGCTTACCTTCTAGCATGAGTCTCATGTTGTTCCCCGCATGACAGAAAAGTGGAATGGCAAGTAGGCTTGTCCAAAAAAAAAAAAAAAAAAAGAGGGCTGCACACTCTGTAACAACACACTGCTCCCAGGATATGTCACTTTTTCAAACACAATGCTCATCCCTTCAAAGACCCTTCTATCACCCAAACGCCTCTTAAACCCTCACTGCAACTCTCAATATCCTTGCATTGGCAATTAAATATCAACATGAGCTTTAGAGAGTCAATTGTATGTTTGTTTTTGGTACCGGGGATCCAACTCGGCACCTTGCACTTGTGAGGCCGGCACCAGAACCACTGAGCTAAATCCCCGGCCCGACAATTGTATTTTTAAAAGTTCAGAACAATACTTGTCACATAATACCTGTTGTTATGGTTATTCTTATTAGTAGCCCAAACAAACAAACTAAAAAGTAGTTTCCTTACAAGTACTAGATCTCTTTTCTATCACAGCTTGATATTGGTGGCTAATCTTGGAAATAAAATGTAAAACTTGCAGGAGAAAAACATACTAGTAACTTCATTTAAGTCAATGACAGTTAATTACGAAGTATAGGGCAGCACCACTTGAAATAAAAATATCATTTGACCCTAAAATTTTTCTTTAGATGAAAGTTATTTTCACTGTTTTCAGGTGGTATACTTTGTCATGGACAAGTAATCATTGACTCTAGAATTTTCCCATATTTAACAAAAATATTACTGATTAGGAAAATAAAATTCAAGTGCTATCACCAATTAACAGATTGTAATCCAGGTTTTGTTTTTATTTTTAATTTAGTTATTAAAATTGGTTCAATAATGTGTTTTAATTATATAATTAGTAATATATAAGAAGTATTTTAAAATTTTAGCAGGTATGGATTAGAATCACTAGGACCAGATATTTTCTTATAGAGATCCTGCCACCTATACAATTTGTTCCCAATGTCTTTATTTTAACTAATTGACAAATTCACATGGATTTATATTTTTCCATATCTAGTCAAAGTTTGGAAAAAAGTCTGAAATATTAATGACTGAATTGTGTAAAAAATAAATATACTCAAAGTTTTTTCCTCTTAGACCAGCATCAATTCAACTTGAAAAAGTACCAACGAAGGCAAATGTAACTTTATAAAACAATGATGAACCTGAAGGGGACAGAATAAATATGCAGTTAAAAAGATGCTCTTGTGAGCTGGAGTATGAGGGCTACTAGATACATGAGAAGCATCCTTCTATCATGGAACAAGTTTGAGTGCAACTGCATTTATAATAAAATCAACAATGTATCATTGCTTAGATGTAAAAGTGCACAGCTATATCTAGGAAGCTTCTCAGAAACTGGTATGTGAGAAAATAGCTTTTTCCCCTAGACAATTTCATTGTTGTAGAATGCCATCTGATAAAATGCCTCTCTTGCTACTTCCAGATTCTTTTCCAAGATCTACTTCTAGGATGCATTACCCAACGCACCTTAGGATCGCCAAAGGTGAAAATTTACGAATAACTCCAGACATTTACAGCAGAGGGCCACCAAGGATGAATAAACACAGGCACGAATTAGTGTCTTCTTTTATTGGCCAGCCACTCCTACTGCCTTTTAATTACCAAGTGAACACTGTAGCCTTGTAAATTCTGTTTTTCTCGATTAAAAGAAAAACATAAGGGGATAGAGGAATTTTATGAGACCAGCATCCTTAATCAAGCATTGTGGATCTGTGAAAATAACTGCTCAGCTGTTTCTTCATTATTTTTTGAGTATGTGTGTGAATACACACAAGCCTAGCCTTACTTCAAGAAGTAGCCGGTACTACCCTACACTCCTAAGTTTGGGCAGGAGCATTAATTAGTCATTAGCCATTGAGCAGAGGTAACAAATGTCCCTTTGGGACTATATAATTTAATTTTGTTTTGGTACCAGGAATTGAACTCAGGACCTTAGGCTTACAAGGCAGGCAGCAGAACCACTGAGCTAAATCCCCAGTCCTATATAATTTAATTTAAAGAGTTGGCAAACCATATGCCACAGGTCAAATCCAGTCTGCTGACCATTGTTAGAAAGCACATTTCACTGGAACACACCCACACACATTTATTGATGTATTCTCCATGGCTCTTTGCACTACCAAAGCAGACATGAGTTAACTGTGACAGAAACTTGTGGCTTAGAAAGTTGAAAATATTTACTTCCAGAAAGTGTTTGCCACCTTCTGCTCTGAGAGTTCTATTCGTCTCCGCAGCAGTGACTACACGAGTAGACAATAGAGGCTGATCTCTTATCCTGGGTCCCTGCCAACTATAGATGGACAAGGAGTACACTCCAGAAATAAGCCTTTACTGTAAGCTGTTGAGATTTGTGGGTTGTGAGGTATGGCATTCTAACCCAGTCTCTATGCCATAATCAGACGCACATATTTTTCTGAACATATGTAATACATCCTGCTTTAGGGAAGAGAACAAAGAGCATAAGGGAAGTCTTTTTTTTTTTAGTCCTCAGGAGATTTAACATGAAGACAGAGTACATTTGCATTCTTAGCCTGTGTTTTGACTGAAAATTTCCCTGTTCAAACACAAATCTCCCCTACAAAGTTTATCCCAGTATTTGCTTCATCTAATGTCTGAGAACCTAGAAACGTTCAGAAAGCTATTTGTATGGCTTTCTACAAATTTTCCTTCTTTACCATTGCATTATAAAGATGAAATTTCTCTGATATACTGCACACACAAAACATTACTGAAGTGATGAGGGAGATATTTCCATAAGCCTAGAAGTGGCATGTGAAAGCTTTTCAGGATGAGCTCTCATCTTTGCCCTTTGACAGCTTTAATATGAGTGAAACATACATACAACAGGCTGTACTTGCTCAGTTTGCTATATACAGATCTTCTTCTTTGTAGGGATAAAAACAGCACTGTTTCTTTGTAGAAAACAAAGTGGTCCTTCAACTTCACAGAAGGGAAAGTTGAGTAAACATGCTGTCACGGCTGCTGCTCCTTGGAAGTAGAGAGGAACTGAGACCATGAGAGCATTGAGCTTTGTGTTCCTGGTATCAGTCATAGAAGGCAGAGCCTAGGAGCTTCTTGCTAAGTAGGAGCAGTGCTGTGTCCTGATGAACAGAGACAAGTTTGAACTGCATATTCCAATTTAGTTTCTTCCTTCTTCTTGGAACTTTGACAACTGACAGGCTAGCAGATAACCTCAGTGTCTTTATCATGTATACAAAATATGTGAATATTTATCCAACACAATAGGTTGCATAAAAATTAATTGTACTGATGTCCTGGAGAAATAGCTGGGGAATGTAGATTGAAAGAGGAGTCAGTTTCCCAAGCAATCTACTCACTAACGGTAATATATAGGAGCCAGAAGGGAAAATAGATGGGAACCGTGGAAAAATCAACCAAATATTGTTTAGTTAGTGGAACAAATAGCCATTAGGATTCTTACAAATCCATTTTTAGAATTCTTATAAATAAGATGATAGGCCAGGGCATCCCAGGTAAGTTATCCAAAGTCATACTTTAATTTCAGTGACTCCTCCCAAAAGCTGGTACAGCATAACTGAGCATGATAAATAAGCTTTAAAGAAAATTAGGTATTCAATTTTGAGCAACAAAACATAGCTAATCACTGAGTTACAAAATTGGCATTGAATATTCAGAGATAGGATAGCTCACAGTATTTATAACAAAGGCTTCAGATAAACTATGAAGAACAAGTACTGAACAATACAGCTACAGATACCAGTCAACAATAAATTCCATATACAGACTCAAGGTGAAAATGAATATTTTTTTAGGCAAAACTTTAGTTATATTTAACTAGATAGAATAATAATAATAATAGAACAAGCTGTGTGGTATGGTCCACATATAGGGATACATCAGAATGAGCTCTTCAATTTGGATGAAACCTGGCATAGACTCAGGAAATCAATAGTGATACTAAACTTCATCACATAACCTTAGATTTTTATAAATGTATGGAGTAATGGTGGGTGACAAGAAGGGAAAACTAGAAAGAATGTCATTTTCTAGCCCTTCCATTGTATAGCTCTGACATTTAAAAAATAGATTTAACACTATTTATTGAGCATTTACCATTATTCTGGTAGTGAAATAGACTTTGGGAATACATATAATGCTTAAAAAGAAAAGGAAAAGCAGAGTGCTTGCCTTAAGGAAGCTTACTTAGTGTCACATTTCTAGAAACTAATTGCTCTCACAGTCTCACTCATCTTTGCAAATCTCTATCCTCTCCCATACACTCATATTAGGGCCTGATAAGCCCAGCAAAAGGGAAAAAAGATCAAAATTTCCTGGGTGTATAGTACTATGAGAGTCATACACACACACACACACACACACACACACACACTCTCTCTCTCTCTCTCTCTATTTCAATTAGCACAAAAAACTGATAAGTGTGTTTTTATTTCTTCCACTTTGCAAATAAAAACACTAGGCTTGAAGTACAGCAGATGTCAGAGTCAGACATGAGAAGCAGCCTAGATCCCTGCATCACCATGAAGAAGACAGCTACTGGAGCAGCCCCCTGATTTTCAGGCTAAATTGTGTCCAAAACAAAGGTTTTTGTTGTTGTTGCTGTCGTTAGTAAACAATTGAGATGTAGAGATTATGTATTAACTGGAGTTGCTAACTTTGCCTCATACATCTCCTGTGTTTTACATGAACAAATGAAGTAAAAATGTCAACGTGAATATATACAAAGACAAAGCATAAAGAGTGCTAAAATACCCATTAGTGTAGGCGCATTATTAAGAGGAAAACACAGGTGTCATGACTTTCCAACTTAGGCTACTTTCACCAGGGTTGTCTGTAGGGCATTACTGCCTCACTCTGTGTTCTTGTAAGTTCATTAAAAAGTGGCTACAGTATGAGTTTTGCCCTTCGAGGCATTCTGCACTTGGCAGCCAGCTCAAAATTAATTTGGGAGCCCTTAGAGACTGCTAAGGATTCAGTTTCCCTGAGGTCTGGAATACAAGCACTTGAGCCACATACTGTACACCAAGCCACAAAGTCAGAGGCTATAAGCTGTTCTTTTAAACTTTAAAAAAGTTTGGCAAAAAGGCAAGAGCATATTTATAATTCCTAAGAGACAGCTCATGTGCTTTCTATTGGACCTGCTCTATGTCAAAGGCCAATTTCCATCAATTATAATATACTAAGTCATATGAATATTTTGTTTAGAAAAATTTACACACTGAATCAAAAGCAAAATTGGACTATGTCCATCATTGGGGTGTTTATCATTCTCACAACTACAGAAATATTTTTTGCTTGGATTCAGGGGCTAATTTTCCTTGAAATACAGGATTTTCCAGATAAAACCAGTCACTTGTCTTTCAAGAACGGTTTTCCAGGTTAATAGGAGCTGCCTTCTGGGAAGATACTACACCCCATAATGCATCCGGCCAATTCATTGGTGTCATTCAAAGTGCTAAGGGTAAGACTGGGAGAATTCCTTCCTGTCCTCTGAGACGATCATTTTATACCCCAAAGCTTCAACCTCATTATGCTTCACTTAGGGCATAATTACAGTGTTGTTATTGGTCATAAAATTAACCAGATTGTCTTCTCTTTTTCTTTCTTCTCTTCAGTGTTTCACTTCCTGACCTTCCTCAACAGAAAAGTCCATGAGCTGATTACATGCTAAATGTAGAAGTATTTCCTTTTATTTGTTTTAAATTTTCCCACTATTAATTTCATTTAGAGCATACTTGTTCCCATATTATGTAATAGGTTAACAAAAAAGGAAAAGAAGAATGTTTTATTACTTTAATGAAATCTGAAAAGTTTTATTCTTATCTCTTAATGATTCCAAGACCATTACTTTCTCTCATCTTGTCATCCAAAAGTCCTGCCTGCATTTATATTGATCCATGGGTACATAATTCAACTTTTATAGTCCAAGACCTTTTGCCAACTGTTTCTCTTTGCTACTTTCCAAAACAACTTCTTTTGGTTAAGGAGGACTGATGCCTTTTTGTGGCAGTGGCACATTCCACAGCATATTCATGGAACTTTTGATATTGCTGTTCCTCCCATCGTTCTATTCAAATTGTTTCCTCACATTCTGATACTTTCTAAGCTTCTAAAAAGATTTTCTTGGGCTGATTACTGGCAAACTGAATTCATTCCATAATTTACTCTAAAAATGACAACATTACCATTGATGGATGGTGGATTTGGCTGAAAACCCTTAAATCACACCTACCCTGGATGCAATGATTTAGTGTGAGAAGCATTTTGAACCAATGAGTCATGCTCCCCTTATAAAGCAGGATGATTGAACTTTTTTATATGTTAAAAGGATTAGACTCTGTGATCTTTAAATTCATGCCAAAAAGCTTTTCAGAGAAGTTGGGGGCTTCACCTCTGACCTCATCTTTAGCTCGTATACCTCTCATTAGGTCAGACCACTCTTGACTTCCTGCCTGATGCTCGGACACTTCAAATGCACACCCCACTGGGGTATCTGCCAAAATGGAACTCTCTAATCTCTCAGATGGCTGTGTGGCTTATTCCTACACTGACTTCTCCTTGGTTCTAATGTCTTCTTTTCAGCAAGGCCCATTCTGATAAGCCAATGCATATACACCATCATATGGCCTCCTGTCATGCTCTACATTACTATTTTGTCTGCAGCACTTTGTTGCTTTCTAACATACTTATTGATAACCTATTTGTTATGTGGATTAGCCCTCCCCTTCTCCTCTACTAGAAGATTTACTACTTGATCTTAGTAGAAACTGAATGCTTGACCATGGGACATGCTGAGCTGTACATCATGAACTTGGTAATATCTGACCCATTAAGTCATAAAATTGGACATGCACAGCAAAAGTCCATCATTAAATGGAAATGATATATATGTGATAAAAGTCAAGCAGATACAAAAGGCACAGGTAAGTTTCATGAAGAAGTTTCCCAAAAGTCCATAGTTCCCACTCCTGCTGTACCACCTTTGTCCCCCAGCATGCATCTATGACTTCATAGGATATACCACATGATTAGTTGACTGAGGAAGATAAGACTAGGATCTGGTTTACCCATTGTTCAGCCTGTTATGCAGGCACTACCCAAGAGTAGACAGCTACAGCACTACACCCTCTTTCCAGGACATCTCTGGAGGACAATGGTGAAGGGAAATCTTCTCAGTGGGAAAATCTTCAGGCAATAAACTTGGCTGTAATTTTGCTTAGAAGAAAAAATGGCCAGATGTACAACTACATACTAATTCATGAGGGGTAGCCAATGGTCTAATCAGATGGTTAGGGATTTGGAAGGAACATGACTAAAAAATTGATGACAAAGATATTTAGAGTTATGTGGTTGGACCTATTTGTATAGGCAAAGGATATAAAGGTAATTATGCCCCATGTAAATGCTCACCAAAAGGTGACCTCAGCAGAAAAGGACTTTAATAATCAAGTGGATAAGATGACCCATTCTTTAGATAGTAGTCAAGCTTTTCTGTCAGCCACCCCAATCATTACCTAATGGGCTCATGAACAATTTGGCCATGTGGCATGGATTGAGATTATATGTTGGCTCAGCAACATGAACTTCTACTCAACAAGGTTGATCTGGATATAGGCACTGATGAATGCCAAATATGCCAGCAGCAGAGACCAACACTGTACCCCTAATATAGAACCTAACATAGCACCCTACAGCACAGCATCAAACTATGGCCTGATGGCAGGTTGATTATATTGGACTCTTTCCCTCAAGAAAAGGGCATCATTTTGTCCATACTGGCATAGACACTTTTTCCAGGTATTGATTTGCCTCCCCTGCACATAAAGCTTCTGCCAAAACTACCACCTGTGTACTTACAGAATACTTTATCCACTGTTGTGGTATCCCATACACCATTACTTCTAACCAAGGAACACATTTCACGGCTAAAGAAGCAAGGCAATGGGCTCCTGCTCATGGAATTAACTGGTCTTACCATGTTCCTTACTATTCAAAAGCAGCTGGATTAACATAAAGGTGGAATGGCCTCATGGAGGTGTAGTTACAGCACCAGCAAGGTGATAAAATCTTACAGGGGTGCAGCAAGATTCTCCAGAAGAATTTATATGCTTTGAATCAGCACCCATTATATGGTATTCTTTCACCCAGCCAGGAATCAAGGGATGGAACTGGGGATGGTATCATTCACCACTACCTCTAGTGATTCATTAACAAACCTTTTGCTACCTGTTCTCACAACCTTATGCTCTGCTTGGCCTAGAAGTCTTCATTTCTACAGGGAGAATGGTTGTACAAGAAGTAAAATGATTCCATTGAACTGGAAGCTATGACTCCTTTTTGGCCATTTTGGGCTTCTAATGCCTCTGAGTAAACAAGCTAAAAAGGAAGCTATGGTATTGGCAGTAATGATTGATCCAGACTACCAAGAGGAATTTGAACTATTACTTCACAATGGAAAAATGGAAGAATAAATTGCAGTGCAGGATATCCCTTAAGGCACCTCCTAGTATTACCATCCCCTGTTATTAAGGTCAATGGAAAACTATAACCCAATTCAGGCAGATGACAAATGGCACAGAACTTTCAGATAGGTTACCTCACTAGGTAAATAACCCAGACCTGCTGAGGCGCTTGTTAAAGCACAAGGAAATAGAGAATAGGTAGTAGAAGGTAGTTATAAATACCAACTACAATAATGTAACCAGTTATAGAAATGAGAATTGAAATTGCAATTTTTCTGTCCTATTTTGTTAATATGATTGTGCATGTATACACATATATTGAGCAGGTAGCTTTGCTTTCTTTCTTCGTAACATAATGTGGATAGACTTAATATTGGTTCTTAAGTTTTTTTAAGTCTATAATAGTGTTTAACATTGTTAAATGTTAGGAGAAGAATAAGCATCACCCAAAGAAAAACTTTGCCTTCTATTCTAAGGAGGGAATTAGTGCATTTCCATTTGTACACAGGATAGTAATATCATGTTAGGTATAATCATGAACTTGCTATTGTATAGTATTTGGAGGTTAATATTGTTTAAGAAAATGTGTCCGGTTGCCAAGGCGACAAGGGGTGGATTACAATAGTTAATTGAGATGTCAACTTGAATGGATTAAGAAATTTCTGCCCTACTGAGGTCCTGAGTCGCACAGAACAGGCCAAAACAGCCCGCTGCACACAGGAAGGTCTGTGTGTGCCCTACCAAGGTCCTGAGTAGCACGGAAGACACCGAATCACCCCACTGCAGACAGGCAGACACCTGGTTAAACACTACAAAGATGCAGAGGACACCAGATCACCAGACCAAGGTACTGAGTCCTGCTGTTCATGGCCCAGAGGTAGGGGCTTCTGAGCCGTCCTCCCACTGCTCCTGGTCCACAAGAAGGGGCTTCCCAGTCACCATCCCTCC
>NW_004624855.1:4432810-4453244 GCF_000247695.1 Heterocephalus glaber | reverse complement strand
TGAGAAATGTAATTGTGTTGTATACCTACAATGTACCAATAAAAGAATTTAATACAAAAAAAAAAAAGAAAGAAAAAAAGAAATTCCTAGTCGATTAGTGGAGTGGGTCTATCTCTGGGGACTGATATGCAGGCTGCAAATTGAGAAAGGAAAACCCACTCTGGATATGGATAGCACCAACCAATAGGCTTGTAGAATGGATGGAATGAAAAGCAAAAGAAGTGTTCCCTTTTTGCTGCTTTGAAGGAGCCTTGAGCTTCGCCATCACCTTTGGATATTCATCTACAGGATTCCAGTGCAAACTCTTCAGCCTTCCAATGCAGAACCCTCAGCTTTCCAACATGGACTTGCACTAGATTCTGCAGCGAGCTCCAGATCTTCAACTTTTGAAAGGACCCAGCACATAGAGAGTCATTTTGTATTCTTCTACCCCTGGCTCCACAGGTGGCTCTTGTAAGCCTACTCTGTAAATCCTTTATATATTATAAATTATTATATATAGTATTAAATCTTTTAGTCTAGTGAACCCTAACTGATATAACATACTTTACCACTATGCCACCTGTCAACATTTGCTCTTCATACAACTGTGAGGGGTAAGTACTGACATTTGCCAGCTGACAAAGTGAAGTTTTACATAGTTTGTTCAGTACTTCACCAAAAATAGAATGAGTTAATAAAAAATACTGGCCTTCTGACATCTTTAACTAATTTTTTGCTACAAAATGACCTATGTATTGACTATAAAAGTAATGTCTCAGAAGTAGTGGATGGATTCAAGAGAGGTTAAATTAGTTAAGGTTTGATACTGTATAATCTCCAAAGTAATCTTGAAGATATTTTCATATTTACAAACCGTGTCAGTTAATAATGAAAGTATTTTAAATTAGAATATAGAGACCAAATAAACTACCAAACCGCATTCCACAATTAGTATGGCCTTGAGGTCCATCCACTAGAATTAATGAAAAGATATCACTAATTAATTTAATTTAAGCAAAGTTTGATGGTAAGCAATGAGATCATTTTATGTCACATATCACCTGAATTACATTTTCTCTATGATGTACATGTCATTGGTCACAGAAGGCTCCTAGGATTTGACACAGAATTTATTTGATGAAGTGTACAAAAAGAGATCAATGGTTGGTCAGTTTTAAAGCACAATCTGAGCCATTTTACACAACAGTGTTTTTATTTTTGCTGAGGAAATCAAGACTTCACTGTTTCAAGCATATAATGATTTACTTAGACAGCACCCCATTTTGTGGATTCTGAGCTGTATTAGCATAAAGTTGCTTTAGCATTTGTGGCTTAAGATTCACTACCTTAAAAATGAGATTATCATTGAGGTTCATTTCCACATTCCCCAACAGAAAATGTTATCACTTAGAGATATCCAAGCTAGTGTCCAGTGTAACTTCAACTCATCTTTATAACTGTAACTCTTTCCATTTATCAGCATGCTTCCAGGTCCAACAACCTATACATGCATATTTGTCTGTCTTACCAAACCTCCTGTTATTTATCTTGCTGTTTTTGTACTCCTGTTATGTCCATTCCTTTATCTTACTGATATTAAGTCTTTTTTACTCAACACACTCTCTTTTTATTTCTGACCTGATGTTTATTTCTCTCTCCTTTCCTTGGCCCCTCCAACAGCATTACCAGACTTCCCCAGTCTCTCATTTCTGATTTTCCCTGTGTCCACTGATAATCCCCTTTGTATGAGACAAAACTGCATACATTTCCATCACCTTTGCTCCTGGGAAGTTTAAGAATCATATATAAAGTCACATAATTAAAGACATAACAGGATTTTTTTTGTCATTTGATGGTACTCTAAATACAGGCACTCTTTAACTTGTGATGGGGCTATGGCCTCATATTGCCATGTTAAAAATGCACTTAGTACAGCTAACCTACCAAAAATCACAGCTTAGCAACACAGTACACCACAAAGCATTGGTTGTTGAACTTTGTGGTTGTTTGGCTGACTGGGAATTGTGACTCACTGCCACTGCCCAGCATCATAAGAGAATATCCTACTGCATATTTCTAGCCTGTAAAATAATTAAAAATCAAACTTGAAAGTACACTTTCTACTGAAGCCAAATGGCTTTTACTCCATCATATAGTTGAACCATTGCAAATTGAAGACCATCTGCACTTAAACTTTAACTGAGCCTTAGGTACTATTCTATCCATCTTCCACTCATCTCTAGTTAAAATTATTTTCTTTTCAAAGCTTTAGAAATCTTATTTTTATTTTTTATTCTGTGACCCATGCACAAACTTCATAAATAAATCTGAGGTCATTGGGAATTAACAATTTCACTATTGCCCCAAACTTTTTCAAATATTCACTCATTCTTCTCTCCTCATAGGGATGGTATACTCATCACTGGGTTAATCCATTCATGACTATAGATGAGTGTCCAGTTAGGAGGTGGCATCTGGTTAAAGGTATCATTCTTCTTTCTCAAGGCTGAAGTCTACACCTATGTCTATGTCCAGCTCTTCTCCTTGAAATTCATAAATTAACCTCATCAATTACTTACCTTATTTCTGAGATATCCAATCTTTTTCCCATCAGCCTAGCATATGTTGTATTACTCATTATCTCATTGCTGGGACAAAATACTTGACAACTTCAGTTTAAATGAAGAAAAGTTTATTTTGGCTCATGTTTTTCAATGGATTCAGTCTATGGTCGATCGGTTCCAAAGGAGAAACAGTGCTGAAGTACATAGCAGAGAAAGCTGCTCAACCCATGGCACTTAGGATGCAGAGAGAAAAAGGAGGAGCCAAGGAAAACAATTCACCCTCCCAGTTCATACATACTTCCAGTGTGGAACCTTTAACCAGACCCCATCTCCTAACGGCACATTCATCTATACTCATCAATGGATCAATCCACTGATTGGTATAGCATCCCTATGATCTAGTCACTTCTCAAAAGCCCCATTTCTGAGCATATGGTACTTTTGGGAGATATTTGAGGTATAAACTAGTAATATTATTGTTGACCCCCAAAAGATTCATTTCTATCTCACTATGTAAGATGCATTTAGTCCATCTTTATGAGTCCACAAACTCTTAAAAGTTTCACCATTGCTGAAAAGTCCAAGTCCAGAGTCCCCTCTGAGACCAAAAGCAAAGTCTTACCTATGAGAACCTGTTAAAATGAAAATAAGTCAAATACTTCCAATATACAATGACACAGAGAAAATATTCCTTCCTTTACAAAAGGAGAAATAGGGGAACTGAAAGGTTTTGGATCAAAGCAAGACAAAACACTTCAGGAAAAATATTGAGTCCTATAAGTCCAGGTCCAGCACATAGGGCAGATTAAAGATGAGGAAAATGAGGTGTATAGAGTTTAAATTCCTCCATTTTTAAATAGCTTGAGTGAACACCAGGCAGCCTGATTTCAGAACTCATGTTCTTGACTTCTACATTAGATTCTTTCACTCTACAGTTAGCCACTATGGTTCTTAAATTAACATTAAGTACTGGGTCCTATGTACCCTCTCCCTTACTCCCTAACCACCACTATCATTTCACTTGAATTTACCCTTATAATTAGTAGCCCTACTGTTATAATTTCTTTTTTTCTTTCCTCCTTACCTGCTTTTGGCTTTTTGGTTTATCACAGTATCAGCAAATATTTTCTTTCAATTCTCTCCAAATCCTAATGTGTTCTGTCTTATCTTGGATCAACTAATCTCACCAACCTTTTGCACAAACCATACCATCCCACCATCACCATGACCAAAAACAAAATGAAAAAAAGTATGAGGTCGTCACCACTTCTTATAGCCTTGTAAATCTAGATCAACCTTAAAACCTATGGTTTAAAACAGGATACTATGGGGAGTGAGTGTTGTTATAGTGATGCTGAAGCAGCAGGTATAACCTTGGAGTATGCTAAGCGAAGCTGTGACACAGTCATGTTACTTCTAACCTATAAAAGCAAAGCAGCAAAGCAGCTGCACAGCTACACAGTTATTGAGGATAAACCCTCATGCACAACTTTCCCACTGGCCACGAGATCATGGCTTCTCCAATAGCGCTGCCTGCAGAGGGATTGAAATTCTGCTGTGATCTTTGAATAACAACAAGCACAAAGGAAACAATCTTGCCAAAATTTTAAAACATAAAATAAAGAAAAAAAAAATAAGTTTGAAGTCCTAAGTCTATCATAACTAATGGTAAATAGAAAACACTGAATAAAAACAGACTTAAAAGTATTTAGTAATATTTCTCTAAGTCAGCAGGATTTAAAGAACAGAGGCTTTACTTCTAAGAATTCTTCAGACAAAATCCACAGTTTAATCTTATTGAAAACACTCTGCTTGTTAAATAAACATCGTCTAATGAACAAAGGATTTTCAAAAAATCCTTTCATATCTTGTTTTTCTCAAGTATAAATTAAAGCTTTTAACTCATCTTTATAATGTAACCTCATTCTCTACCTTCTATCCTTTCTCCATAGTACTTAATATTATTATTTCTTAAACACAAAGTCTACACTGAAAAATGAAAAAAAAAAAGGATCAATAAAAAGTCGAAGAAATGGAGAAGATGGGAAAGGGTAGGAAGAAGAAGAAAAGGAAACTCGGAAGTCCATAGATCTGTTAAATTGGTAATAATTAAGACACAACTTTTACCCATCCAATTTATTGTTAGGATGTATATTAACGGTTATTCAGCTTGAAGCAAGGATGCATTTAACTGATATGCTGAAAATATTTTTATAGGTTTTTAAATGAAGACTGATGGCTGGCACTATCACTGGTTTACAATGTTTTTGGTATACATATTTCCAGGAATCATAATAATTATAAATTTATTGATTTTGTAGAGGCTATAAACTACATAAAACTATACTGCATAGCAATAGATTCTAGAATGAAAATCTTAATCCATATCTTCTCCGCTTTCCTATATTATATCTGTGTACATCTGGATGTGAAGAACAGAAGAAAAATGGCAAAAGCCCAAAGTAAAATTTTGAAGTAGAAAAATTTGCTTTTGGGGGTGCTTTTGGTTCTTAAAAAAACAATTTCTTCCACTTTGGGGCTAAAGTAAACTACTCACTAGCCTGTCTTCTTTCACAATGAAAAATCTGCTGTCCTTATTTGAATGTATATATATTATAAAACTACAAAAGAACTTAGCTGGGCTACACAGTTTTTCTTCTGTCCAGGTTCCTCATCTATACTTCAATAATGCGAACCAACGCTATGTGAAACACTGGTCAAAAGCTTTATAAGGAAGAGTTAAATGTCCCTCAAAAGCATCAGATAATTACCTAAGCCAGAAGCAAGATGTTAGACGAGGCAGACTAATGATCTGATCTAGCATGGTAATTCCCATGGTTCCTAAGAGCACAAGCATTAATCATTTAATAAATATGTGGTTTCCATTGTACTACAGAGTGGGTGAAAAAAATCTCAGCAGTGAGAAAATTGCCCACGTTTCCCAGTGTATCAATATGCACGTCCCTTAAAGCAAGCTATTTCTAATATAACACATTTCTAATCTGTATTTCACATGCTATTATATTAATGCCAGAATAAGTACCAGGAAGAAATCCATATAACTGGACAAAAAGTAATAGGTTCAAGCAAGATCCCTCAACTCCACTTTTTGAATAATTATAAGCAAGTTTCCTTTTTATTTGTAACTGTTTTATCTTTTCTTTTAAATTATATTATAGCTGACTTTGCCCCTTTTATACCTCTCAGATAACTATGCTGTGGCCTGCCTCTAAAACCCATGATCTTTAGTCATGCTATGCCTGAGAAGAAACCACCTGACTCGCACTCTAAATCCTATAGGCTAAGAGATATTTTTAATTTATTTTTTAAAGTGTCATGTGGTAGTATTTTCTTTTAGCATACAGCTCTATGGGTTTCAGCAAATGTATAGATTTAGGTAACTATAGCTACAATCAGGATATAAAACAATTTCATCATCCCGCAAAACTCCCTCTGGCTAACCATTACAGTAAACTTTCATATGCAAGTACTCCTGGTAGCCACACATCATTTTACTACCTCAGTTTTCCTGCCCCAGAATGTTACCTACTAGAAAATACGCAGTGGTACCATTTTATAATGAGGCTTCTCTCTACATGTCTTTGAGGATCATCCAATTTATTGCATGCATCAATAGTTGGTTCCTTTTTACTTCTGAACACCAGTCAAATGTTTAGAAATAACAACTTTATCCCTACTACTGATAAAGACTGCTTAATTTAAAAATTTTTAACTATTAACAAATAAAATTGCTATGAATAGCCACCTACAGATTTCTGTTTTAAACCTAAGTTTTCATTTCTGTAATATAAATAATCTTGAGTTAGAACTGTTTGGGCATGTGTTAAGCATGTGTATAACTTTAAAAGAAATTACCAAATTGTTTTCCAGAGTGTATGTACAATTTTGCACTCTGACCAACACTGTCTCACAGTTCCATGGATTCTACTTCCTCACCAGCACTGGGTAATATAGGCTGACAGTTCTAATAATGTAGGAGGACTTTATTAAAAACAAGTGTCTATCAACTTCTATAAGACAGGACACACCATTATAAAGCAGCTAGCAGTCCAACTGGAAAATACCAATATTTTTCAATAAGGTATTCTGTAGAAAATATTTCGATATCAAACATTTGAAACCAATAGTGTTTTATTCAATATTATAAGATCTTTAAAAATGTGTTATATAGTAATTCGTCAGAGGAAATTGTGTTGGCCATAAATTATGTGTGTAATACAGTTATATCTGTGATAACTATAAGTATGCGTTTCTTGCTTTTAGGGCTGTTAACAAGGATATAATCGCATTTATTAAATCAGTAAGTATTTGGAGACAGTTATGCTGAGGATAATAGTGAATAGGACATATTTGGCCTCTGTCCTTACAAGACAAAGCATGTATGTGCTTCAAGGTATAAATGATGATATTCAATTATATCAATATTTATTCATTATAAGGTTGAACATAGGAAATGTTAGGTGAGGATATTTTTAGAGACCTTGACTTTGGTTTGATCAATTCCATGTACTCACTCATAGGAAATATAAGCAGAAAGTAGTAACTGTGCTTTAATTCTGATTTCATAGCAAATAATGAAATTATCAGATGTTTCTGAGAAATTAGCAAAACTTAGAAACTAATTAAAAGCAGGTCTAGAATGTGGACAGAAACTAAACTAAAAAATATTAAACATTTTTTGATAAATAGAGATACCATTGTACGTCACTGATGCCATTGTATATCATTAATGGGTACAAATGAATTCCCCTCCCCAGCTGAGGAAAGTCACCAAATTCCATCTTCTTTTCATCTTCCTTTGAAAGCTCTGCTCTCTATTTTCTGGATTCCCAGCTTTCCATCTCTTTGTACTAGGCTCTTCTTCCGTGGTGTGTGTGTGTGTGTGTGTGTGTGTGTGTGTGTGTGTGTGAGGGAGAGAGAGAGAGAGAGAGAGAGAGTCTCCCTACATAGTTCAGACTGTCCTTAAACTCACTAGTTAGCCCAGGTGGCCTTGAACTCATGGTGAGCCTCCTAAGGCTCTTCAGCTTCTAATTCTTCTGGGTGGATGGCTCCCTGCTGCTAGATCTGCACTTCCCAGTGGAAGGTAACAACACTTTAGTGAAGGGATCTTTCCTTACCTCAGAATCCTAATTCATTATACCCTAGCCCCTCATTCAGGTCACTCAGAGGGGAAATCTGACATTAATACCTCATTTTTATTCTCTAAGGAAGGGATAATAGGCCAGAACCATCGCATCTGTGTGCATTTAACATTGCTCCCTTAGTAAAACCCAGCCCCTTACCTGGAAGCCCTGTGAAATTTGCAAGGAATTGAAAAGCTCATGCTTATACAAAAGGCTGAGTCATTTTCTAGGAGTTACTCAGAATTCAATTGCTAACAAGATTCTTCAAAAATGGAGCCGCCTGAACATAATCATTTCACCCTAATTGATTGCATACAGTTTTATTACATAACTGATGGTCTTAAACCTCCAGCCAATTAGTTTGTCAAACAGAGGTTAAATTCTTGACTGGTTTATTCAAGCTAAATTTAGGCAGGATTTACAACACAACAGGCCTTATCAAGGCAGCTAAAAATGCACTCTTTAACAACTGAAATTAGTGTGGACTTCCTCCTAACCAAAAAGGAAAGAGGAAAGTTCCATTAAAATGTTAGCCTTAAATAACCAAGACATTAAGTCTGTGTTATATTTTATACAATGAAATTTCCTTTGTTATATAGTTACCTTGGGACCTTGCACTTGTGAGGCAGGCAGGCAGGGAAACCACTGAGCGAAATCCCTGGCCCTTGTTATATAGTTACCTAATCTTGAGATCATTTAAATATTTTTTATGGTTGGTGTCACTGGTAATGCTGTATTTGAAATTATTAAACTAGAATTAAATAAATATCAGTCTATTCTCTCATGTATTAATTCAAAGACATTTCTTAAGCTGAGTTTACCACCATTCAGTTATTAAGCCTTCAACAACTTTTAATGTTTGGCTGAGTGTTAACTTTGTCTGAAGAGTTTACCATTTCTTTCTGAGCATATTACTCTTAGTCCAACCAAGTCATTTAAATAATCCTCATTATATACTTGTGTTTATACTGAATTTTTAAAGATTCAATTAAGAAAAATTCTGAGATAAGGCAAAGTGTTTTCCTAAAACACCATCTAGAGAAATAAATCAATTTACCCATTTTTACTAAGTATCTGTTATGCATTCAGCCCTATTCCAAGTAAAATGATATATAAAAGAAGAATTGGACATAGATATAGGTGTGACATAGAATTCATGTTTTTAATGTTCATTCTCGTGACAAAATATGGCATTAGGGAAATTTTTAGAAACCAATTATTTCTTCAACTTTATAGAACTATATGTACTTTATAAGGCAGAGGCCATCAAACTTCTGTAAGTAAGCAGATAGCATTTTAGCTTTGTGGATCAAGTGGCAAAATCAAAGATATCATGTGCATATTTATATAGTAAGAGAAAAGAAATTTCTACAATTTTTACTTATGAAATTTAAAATCTGTCAGATTTATAATATCTCAAACAATGTAATGTAATTAGTAGAATAATTACTGCATATTTTATCTTGTAAAACTCCAATAAAGAATAGAGAAGTCAAATGTACCAAATTTTCTCTGGGACTCAAAATTAGCATATCTCTCTCTCTCTCTCTCTCTCTCTCTCTCTCTCTCTCTCTCTCTCGTAGTTGCCTTCCATTCAATAGGTATTAAATTTTTCTGTAATTTGTGCTAGGTGATGAAGACACAAAGAGGCCCTTCTCTCAAAATGCTAAAATTGAAGAGGAGAACAACAAGGTATAATAATGGCATGAAAAGCATGCTAGGATGCATGTACACAGTCTTCCATAAACACTTGCTTAAAGTGCGACACAATATCAGTGGAAGACCTTGGTAAATATTTGTGAAGGTTTTTCTAACCATGTATATTTCTTCCTTGCATTCTTAGCATTGGACACTAGATCTGCAGAATATTGAAGTAATGAAGTCTCCATGTGTTGCTTCTGCATAACTATTCTGACCTATTTTCATCATATAGATTTATAGCACTGGATTTTCCAGGTGGTCTTACCTGAATTGGAAGGAGCAATGGTGACACATTTAAGAAGAATTTTATTTTTTGTTTTTACCATCTCTACCACAATAATTATTTTCTTCTGACAATTAAGATTCTGATTCTTTGAGGGCTCCAGTTAATGGAGAATTTTTCCTTAGCAGTTTCAAGAATTAAAAAGAGGATTGACAAGAATAAATCAAAACCCAGATTATTTAATTCCAAGCCAGAAGAAAAATATAACACTAATTTCATTTTTTTACTATTTTTCAAATTGCTACATCCAGAAAGCACTAGGAATTTTAAAAAATTAGCATAACATATAATAAGCTACAAAAGCTACACATTTTTACATAAATTCAGAAAAAAACTAAAGTGTCAAATTTCCTCCCTCTTGCAAGGCCCATTTGCTCTCATTAACTATATTCTTTAGGAGGTGCTGGTGTCCCACACAGTGGAATTCAGCATACCCACTGTCAGGCTGGGATAGAGCTACTGTTTTTACTCTGAAGGGAAACATGTTCAGGGCATCTCAGTGCTGAGAGTGGTTTTAAACCAGTTGTAGTCTGGTGCTAAACTTCAGTGAAATTCAAAGTCTTGGTTTTATTCACAGGTTATCATAATAAAAGAATCCTTTACTTACCTCTCCAGTTGTCTACAAATTCCCTATTTCAAACAGTTACATTACTTGATTTAAAAAATGTTAAAATTTTCAAAAATAAGTTTCCTCCCTCCTGAAGAGTTCTGTCCTAAAGATGTCCTTAACTGTAGCAACATATCAGATGTAATAGTAAAGAAACTTGTAACAATTTTGTTTTATCAATCAGTTGATGACTTCAGCATCTCTCTGTAACACACTAAAAGGATGTATATGATCACCTTTGGTGTTCTCTTTCCTGGAAATAAGCCTATGTACTAACACATCAGGTTGTTCTGGTGTTGCTGAGGGAAAGCAGGCTATTCTCGACTCTGCTTTAATGATCTTTATCGGAAGGGTGCCTGAGACACACTCAAACATGGTTCCTACCTCTATCGCACCAGTCATGCTGATACTGGATGGAGGCTGCACCCATATGAGAAAGGCTATGTCCTCTCTGTCTCTATCCCTCCCCTAATATTCACTAATAAACACCTATGAAAGGGGAGCTTATTCCACAATCCTTTCTACTCTGGAATCTATTTTCTAAATATGTAGATAAAGTGTATCTACATGAGTAAATATATGAATTATCATTCATGAAATGAAGAGATTGATCCAGAATAATATACTTTCTGAAGATACAGAGGGTCCAAACAAGGCAAAGTAGTTTTATTAGGAAAGGAAGTGGTGCCCAAAGAGGAGGCCAGGGACTTGTGATGCAGTTTAGATCACAAGTTACATCAAATATTAATGCTAATAAAACAAAATGTTATTCTCCAAAATAAAGGAAAGTCAGTCAGGGTTTTATGCTGACACACATAGGACCAGAGTTGCATTTTGGAAGGAGCACTTCTCTGTGCAAGCTGTAGAATTATAGAGTTTTAGACTAAGCAAAATAGAGAATGGCACTTACAGTTATGCCTCAGGTAAAAGCCCATACCAAGGCAGTAGAGAGAAAATGGAAGAAGACAATGGATTTCATAGGTATTAAGAAGACAGATTTGGCAAGCCTTTCAGATTGTATGAAGGAAGCAACTGAGACGGAGCCATCACGAGTGACTACTAATATGGGAGACTGGGTAGACTTTGGAGGGTTGAAGAAGGGCATCCTAAAATAAGCAGAATAGATACTGGATTGGGTAGCTGGATATTTAGACCTGGGGATATGAACAAGGGACAGTCTAGAATCGAAATAGAAATGTAGGGTCTTCAGCACAGACCTGGTAGTCAAAAACCAGGACACTGATAAAACCAGGAGGGGAAAAAAAGAGGAGAATGAGAAGATGGTTAAAAACAAGACTTTCAAAAATACTAATGTTAAAGGCAAGGGTAGAAAAGGAATCAGATGAAGAATTTAACAAAGAGGCAATGGCTGAGGTAGTGGTGGCTTCCAGATTTGTATTTGGAAAAGAGTCAGACCAGTGATCAGGTCAGTGGGTTATTTGATGATTAGTACTTGACATAAGAATTGAGAAAGCTCAATTGCTCATATCAAAGAATTGAGGCAGTTGAGGAACATTCTATGAGTATTCCCAGAGGAGCCCCACCTTTCAGCCACCCTGGTACTGACTGGTAGGAGAATGGGGAGAGTGCATTGCCTGGGAAATCAGAGCAAGACAGGATTTTAAGAAGCAGGGGTTGGACTTAGTGTCAGATTCCCCAAAGATCATAAAGATAAAGGAAAAACACTCCAGCTAATTTTGCAATTGTTAATGTTTTCTGCTGCAATTTCAGTGGAATAATGGGAAGGAAGTCATGTCACAGTGAGGACAGACTGAATAAGAAGTAAGAAAGAGTCAATGAGTCCAGATTTTCCTTTACTTTGTCTATGAAGAGATACCAGTAGCTCCAGGGGATGCTGGGTCAAAGAGCCTCAAAAATACTTTGACAACACAAGTAGAAGTCCTGTCTTAGAGCTACTTCTCAGAACTAGATGCAATGTACCTACAATGCCAGCAGCACAAATTGATGGCTGCCCTTCTCTAGAAAATGTCTCTCCCATAGGACTCCATTTCCATCTAAAAAGTCCACTGTGAAAGATTAATTTAGTTGGACCTTAAAGGCATTTTACTGGTAGCAATTTTCTATTAAAGTGCAAATATCCAGGTAACAACTGGAAATGAGACCAGGATAAATGCTTGAAGTATAAAGGGAAGTCGAAGGCAAATGCAAAAGTAGAAAAGAAAACTTTTACCTGCTCCACAGCTTTGCCTGAACTGGTCCTGAATTCAATCACTATTGATAACAGAAAATTGTGTGCTTACTATGGGCAGAAAAGGAAAGTTCTCATTAATTGCTGGTACTGGTTAGCTGAAGTTATCTTTCTTGCCTTATCTATGGCAAGGTATCTTACACAGAGTATCAATTATAAAAATTAAAAAATTGATTTAAATTTAGTACTAATTTGGATCAAGATCACATCTATTAATATGATACAGAAGGCGCATACAAATGTTAAATTCCTCAGATTCAGACTTCTGAAAATTAATGTAGTTTTCCCTAAAATTTAACATCACAGAAAGAAGGCTATAAGGAAATCTAGTAACTAGATGACTTTTTCCCTCAAAATATGTTCAGCAATTCAAATAATGCATTGATGCCTGGATGTCTACTGTTATCCTCATCCCAAATTCTCTTTCTTCTACTCATAGGTCCTTGGGAACAGTCTTGTTCTCTCCTATATTTTAGGCAGGCCATTTGCAATTTATGTATGCCCAATCAATACATGTCTCTGTGCATATGAGCAACTGGAAATAATGCTTTTATTTTAAGCTGCCTGAGAGATACTGCAGCCCTAAGACGGTCCTTTCTTTCTATATCAAATTGAATATCCTTTCCATTCCTGTCTTGGACAACTTTAGAGACATCATCTTATTCTCGCCTCACTTCAGGATTGGTCCATGATAGAAAATAGGTATGAATAATAAAATAGGGATGAGAAAGAGAAAGGATGAGAAAGAGCAGAGGGAAGAGGAACTATGAAATACCAGGAACAATCTGTTACCCACTTGGCCACTACAGTCCTCCTGAGTCCCCTATCTCTGTGCCATTGCATCACCTACCTATCATGCCTTTCCCTATGGTCTCATCCCAGTCAAACTCTTACAATGCCTGCCAAAGTTTGATTCTGAATCTCCTCCAAAATATAAGAAGTTTCCCATGGTCTGTTTGAGAACAGCTCTCAAACTAAGAATGAAAAGGAAGAGGAGGAACAAAGAGGGGGGATGGAGAAGAAGGAGAAGGAAAAACAAAGGCCAGATATAGCCATTTAAATCTAAAAACTAAAATAGTCACTATCTGATGCTTCCCAGAAAAGTTTGCTAGTCCTTGCTATGTCCCCTGATGTCCTGAACTTCCCCATTTATCACATTCATGATTTTTTTTTTTTACAGTTGGTTGGTTGATATCACCTTTACACACTGGACTCTAAATTCTGCATAGTTCCCATGTCCATCATTATCATACTATATCCCAAGTGTTTAGTACGTGGTAGAATCTCAACAAACTTTCACTGAATTAATCAAAATTAAAATAAAAATATAGGACAGCTTTCACCATGCTGGTGTCCACAAATAGGCCATGAGAATACTTCCAGGGGTGTGTGACTAGGACAAGCATATATCTCCATCTCCATTTCCTTAGGACAATAATGACTTAAGCCTGTTGCCCAAGAAAAATTGTTAATGGTTCCTCCTTTCCCACCTCACAGTGTCCTATTTTAGAAGACGTTGAAATACTGAGAAAAAAAATTATAGCTCCAACTACTTATGGTGAAAGACTTTCCTAGACCACTGTTACAGAATTGATAGTGACCTTTGTATGAAAAGGCAGAAGGCTTCCTATGAGGAAAAGAATCATTGTAACATACAGTGTTCAGAATCCAGAAAACTATTAGTAAAATACCACATTTATGAAACACCATGATCAAAAGAGACTTTTGTGTACTGATGTAGAAATGAGCTTATTACTTTTTTAAAAGTCATTGTGTGAAAACACAGGGCAAATAACCAATTTTTGGAAATCAATCCATCTTGAGTTTGGGGCAGTTGGTATATTTACATTTAATGAATATCTTTGTGATAATTTCTTTCTTTGTGCATAATATATACAGTTGAATTATTCTTTTTATTTTCTGACATGACTAGCAAATCATATATCCCAGCTAATCAATATTTGGGAATTATAAAATAAGAGCTATTTGGGAATACAGAATTTAGGAATTGAAATTAAGTTTAGGAATCTCCTGGCTGATTATCAGTATTTCATGGATAGGAATATGGAAGGATAAGAGAAACAAATGTTCCTGCAGTAGACAAGTCTCCTCTGGAATCAACAACAGACCTGTTTAAATATTGTCCAATAAATTTAAAGGAAATTGAAAATACTTAATAATCAAATACCATATTTATATTTTATTTATTTTTTAATGGTTTGGAAATCACTTTACAATCTTATGGTTCAGATTCATCTAACCACACACTTTGTGCAATCATGAATATTATCGATCCAATGGAAAGGACAAGTTCCAGATTTTTTTTTAAATTTCCCTTTCATTTCTTCTCTAAATACAGTGGACTCTTAACTTATGAACTCAATTTGTTTGGGAGGACTGGTTGTAACTCAAGTTGGTCAATTGAAGCCTCAGGCTCCTCTACATAACCTTCAAGTCTCTTTCCTTTGTATAAGCAGAAACATTGGCCCAGGATTTCTCAATTAACCCCACATAGGAAAGGATGTTGTAATGTTCCTTCCGGAACTCTTTAAGGGTTAAATCTGTATCTGAAACGATCTGGAAGCAGAAGCAGCCAACATTCGGGTCATGAATGAAAACTTTGTTCATAAGTTAAAACTAAAATTCCAGTTTTAACCCAAGTTGTTCGTGTGTCAGGCCAGTCGTAACTTGAGTCTCCACTGTATTGTTTTGCTACTACTGATCTGTGGTCCAGGCCAAACTTATCAAATATACATCTGTTACTAACACCAGTGATAATAATGATAGTAAATGTGAATATTTACAAAGTACTAAGTGCTAACTTATGTCGCTCTTCTAATCTCGAACAACCAACTGAGGTAAGTGCCACCACTTTGGAAATTTACAAATGAGAAAACTGGTGCTAAAGCAAATAACTTACCTAGAGATATATGGCTTACAAGTGATATAGACAGGGCTTGACTGAGACCTTTCCAAGTTAAACAGGAACCACTGCCCTATAATAACCATTTCATTAGGAACCTATGTTAGATACTTCTTGTTTGCTTCATGAGATCTTCTCAGTCTCATCACATGAACCCAGTCAGCGATGAAACAAGTTTCATGCAGGAGAAAGTGAACTATGTCTTGCCTTTTGCCCCTGGGCCTCTCTGATACTATACATGAGATGAATCACTCAGTATTCACACATGTGCAGTAGGATGACTTTGGCCATGAATCTATGTCTTCCCCCTTTGCCTGTGAGCAGTTTTAAGATGCTTTCTATAAGAGTCCTAAGAAAACCTCACAAGATAAGTATTTCCTGTAGTAATCCTGAGTTGCCCTCCCTTTTCTCTCTATGGCTTCCCCCATTTCCTGGGCCCACTTAGCAAATAAATAATCTATCTGCAAGGCTTTGTCTCAGGCTCTGCTTTTAATGGCATCCAGGATAAGAAGAAGCCATTTCCATCACCATCTGAAATCATCTTGTCTCTATCCCTCAGCTTTATAGAACTAATATGCAACAGCCAACATATTTTTATCTGAAGAGGAAATCCCGTCTCTGATGGACCTGACTTCTTCATTTCCTGTGGATAGCAGGGCTATCTGCATCTGTAGGGTCTGAGGACCATGTTGAGAATATTTGTCTACCTCTGCTGGAAGCCTTTCTGATTAGTCAGGCTCCTTGAGTTGGAAACATAAGGATTTATAATGAAAAGGAATCACACAGTAAAAACAGAAAGAATGAAAAGAAAACAAACCAGTAAAGAACCTATCCTATCATAACATTTGAGGTTCTGGTATTTGCTGGGTTTGGAGGGAGTTCAAAATAAATGAAGAAATGTGTATTTTATTAAATGCTAATATTTAGAAGATGTGGAGGGAAAAGAAAGATAAATGCTTCCAATCATATTTGCAAATATGAGGCATCTCTTATCCCCTTCAAAGTGGTTCAGGATTTTCCTTACATTCGAGTAACCTATTCAAAATCAGGAATAATGTCTGCAACCAATAAGAAAACTGTACCAGGAATAGCAAAGGTATATGTGCATCCAAACAACAGAGTGGGACACTACACTGTGCTCTCAAGCTCAGCCAGGCTGTAATATAATTATGATCTCTTTTTGGCCAACTTGCAGCAGCCCACTGGACTTCCACCACAGGAAAAGTCTATTGCTTCTGATCCCACATAGACGAGCCTACAATAACCGCTATGCTTCCTTGCAACATCTGTTATTGTTAACTTGATCTCTGTTTGTCTTGTAGTATAAATAGGCCCCAAATCTCAAGAGTTCAGAATACTCTGAACCGTAACAGCATAGCTTCTTCCTTTTCTTCTTGGTAAGAGCCTTATCCCTCTCTTGAGTTTTGAAATTCATGATAAAAACAACAATGAAATAAAGTGGAGAGGAAGAAGATTTGAGAGGGTCAGTAGTACTTAGAGGGTCAGAAATGAAAAGTTCCCCTTGGTTCTGTTCTTCAGTATGTGTGTAGTAATACATGTTCGGTGGGAATTTGAGCCATTTTCTCTATACTCTTTTCCCACACATACTAAAGTTAAGAATTTATCATTAAGATAAGTCAAAGAAGCACATTTTATTATTACAACTATCTCTTGTTTAATACTCAATGTAGTTTACAATATTCAAACACATTAACTTTATTTTGCTTGAGCAAACAGTAAAAGAAAACAAATGATTCGCCCTTTTCTCTCGTGTACATCACTGATAAATACTGAAGCACTGCGGCCAGAGAGACCCAGCCATGTGAAAGGTCAACTCACTACACTTCTTTGAATCTCAATTTCCTTATCTTAAAATGGATGAAATTATTGCCTATCTCAGAATACCATAAAAGTAGTGAATGAAATGTTGCATATGAAATATTTCGTAAGTGGATTTAACAAGTAGTGGATGATCATGGTGTTCCAGAAGTGGGATTGGATTTTCAGGGTGATTGAGACATCTTTATGTCCAATTCTCTGATCTAATTCAGACAGAGAGAAATCACTTCCATATGCATATTCAACTAAGGAGTTAAAACAGATAAAATACTTAGAAGAGAGCCTAGCTACAGGGATGGTGAACCTTTCAGAGACTGAGTGCCCAAACTGCAACCCTAAACCCACTTATTTATGCAAAATGCTGACACTGCAATTAAACCTGAATACTAAGGTTTTAGTTTAGAAAAAAAAAACCTGTTATCCAATCCTTAGCTGTTAAGATGATTCAGCTCACATACCAACAGAGAGGGCTCTGCATACCCATTACAGCATGCATGCCATAGGTTCGCCACCACTGGCTAGCATGTGGGAAACAATAAATGTTAGTTATTCATCACCACATTATTAATACATATATCATTAATAATGTTCAATTATCATTATTGTTAACAATTTACTGAATCTGCTAGACTCAGCCAGTACAAGAGAGGAAATTCAGTCTTTCAAAACAACTCACATTTAAACTCATGATGTCAAATGACATTTCTTATATCCTAGAAGAATTTCTTTCATTATTTTCAAATATGGAAATTTCCAGGCCAATATAATGTAATCTCAAAACTTTCCCAAATTTCTTCCTGACCTCTGCCTGAGCCTGAAAAATCTATAATGGGGGAAATGTTTGGTTGCCTTTGCACCATTTTCCCTGATTCCTCTTCCTCCATTCACTGTGAGGTTTATAGTGGTCCAGGTTTAAGCTTGGGAACTTTATGTTGAGAGAAGAGAGAGCAAAATAGTACAAAAAAGATCTTCCTTGAGTAATATTTATAATCTGACATTGACCTCCCCTATGTACTGTAGATGCCTACAATTGACTCTTTCTGGAGTCAGGCCAAGTATAGAAATCTACACTTGGGATCTGAAATTCTTCATGTGGCATGGCCAATGCCCATTCTTACTGCCTTTTAAAGACTTCTCTGGTATTCTCTTGTTTCTAGTGCTTATATCTCACTTGAGGTAACCTCGAACCTCTTACTGGGTCTCTGTTAACATTGATCCATGAGACACTTCCTTAACAAGCCAATATCTGCCCTAAAGCTGGCCAGGTATTTTACTTAGCAAGCTGTAAGTGGAGCCCAAGTTGGAGCACAAGTTGCTTCAACCAGTCTCTTATTTATAGATTCTTCTTCCCACATCAGACAGCAATTCCTCTCTTGTGGTGCTTTAAAAACCAGTTCATTTGGTGCAAAATATGAAGACAGGCACTATACCTGTATCCCCTGTGAAAAGAGGTAGAGAAGTTATAACACATTGAAACTATCTACCAATGATCTTCACAGCATCTTCTTTTACCTCCCAATGAATTCTCAACCTCTCTCATATATACTCACATATACTAGATAAGCAGAGACCACACTAGGTCTCAGCAATTTCCTTTGCAAGATCAATGTGGATGGTCTGAGTCTGTACTGTTCAACACAGTAGCATTCACCATATGTGGCTATGTAAGTTTAATTTTTAATTAATCAAAATAAAATGAGAACTTAAATTTCTCAATTTCATTAGCCACGTAATAAATGTTAAGTACTCACATGTGGCTATGGGCATATCAAATTTTCTACCATTGCTTAAAATTTTAGTGACAGGGCTAGAACTCTAGAATCTCTCTTAAGATTGTAAATATTTTATTATCTCTTGGGGTTTTTTTAGACCTTAGAACCTGTGCTGTAGTCACAAAACTAGCGGAAAAAATCACATTTACTAACCAGTGAATATATAATCAGTAAGTAGATTTTTAACATCTGAATTCTGGCCTAGGGATACATCAAAGCACATGAATTCAAGACCATTTTATCACAATGCTTTTATCATAGATAAAATGAAAATAATTAAAATTCTTATGATTGAGCCTCAAGTCAAAACAAAAAGAAAAAAGAAAAAAGAAAAACATCAAAGTATTTCTTCCTAACTTCATAATGGGACATGGAATAGTTATCTATCAGAGCTATCATCCTTTAGATTTATGATGTTTTATAGTGTACAAACTATATAAATTCCTTCTTTTTTCTAAAAGCAACACTAAGAAAGGCAGCAAAGTTATTAGCCTTTACAGATTAGGAATTGAGTTCAGAGAACATAAAAATGACTGGTTTAAGGTGATGAAAGCAGTAATGGGAAAGCCAAGTATTCTAAAGTCCCTTCTACCTCATTTTGTTTCTTCCTGAAAGGCAGGACTAATTCTAAAACAAACAAACAAGCAAAAAATGAAATATACTAACATAGAGTAAGAGTTTAGGATTGAACCGTTGTCAAAAGTCACCACAATTTTGATTTATTAATTATGTATGTTCTTCCAGATAACTGCCATGACCAAAATTCAAGTTCCAGGCTATTTTACTAGCAGGATATTGAAAAACACCTCGTTTGATGAAGCACATGGAAAATGCACACTGATAGGTCTCCATTTTCTTTAGCAAAACTAAGAGCAGTGTTTTGTTTGTCATTTTTGCTATTCAGCCCACTTCCCTTTCTATATCTCTTGTCATTCATTCATTCAATAACAGAGTAAATGTCAGTACTTGGGAAGAACATGGAAGAAATGTACTCCCTAATAGGGAGAGACACTGGAACCCAGATATGAGTTCATCCTTCTTATTTTATTTTGTTTGTTTGCTTGCAGAACCAGCGATTGAACTCGGGGGACCAAGGGCCTTGTGCATGCTAGGCAAATGCTCTACCACTAAGCTACATGCCACACTATTTTTTATTTTTTTTTTTTAGAGGTTCTAAATTGCTAAATTGACTAGGCTGGGCTTGAAATTTCAAACTGCCTGCCTCAGCCCGGAGTGTTGGGATTATGTGAATTTGCCACCACAATGGCCCATTCAATTTTGGTAACAATGCTTAATTTTAAAAAGTAAGAAATGAAGAAGAATTAGAAATATATCAAATTCAATACCATGACTTCTGGGAAGGGACAGGGAAAATAATCCAGTGAGAAACAGAAAGTATAAAAGTAGCTT
>NW_004624855.1:4395759-4432154 GCF_000247695.1 Heterocephalus glaber | reverse complement strand
ATGAATCTTTAAAAATAAAAAGGAAAGTTACTAAAGGCTAATTTAATGGAACATAGATTGTTTTTATAGGCTCTTTGGTCTTGTTTGGTGAAAACAATTTTTGCTTATATTATTTTACTGAGGTATTTTTACAAAGCCAACAAAAGGCTAAAATCTAGAACAATCTCAAGGATGGCTTGGCCCATGTATACCATCCATATAGTGTGGAGTTGAAATGATTTTCTTTTCACTTAATTTGACCACATCCTCCTTACAAGCCAGTGCTACTCTTAGTCCATACCTCCTCTAAGTGGAGGAACAAGGGATAGATCAGTTGTAACTATTCCAAGAGCACCACCAACTTCAGGAAGCTTTCAAATAATACAATGGTTTTGGTTTATTGATAGGCAAAGGTGAAAGAGGGGAGGTCATTGTCACCTCACAGTTAGGAAAAGCTGTGTAAGGTACCTCCTCAGCTTGGTATCAAATGTTAACTATAGCAGACTGTGCAGCTAATATCTGGCTATCCAGAAGGTCTTTTCCCTTCTCTTTTCTCCTAGTTATAGATCCTGGCCTTTGTCACAGATTTATTTATAATGAAGATCTGATCAACCATATTTTCCTATCCCTTCAGATCCAATGACTGATCCTGAAATGGGTATTATAGACAAGCATGAATCATCAATAGTTCCTCAAGGATAATACACAGACATTGGGAGAAAAATTGTTTATTCACCTGAGATTACTAAACTGGTGTTACTGAGGCAATACCTTCTCTACCACCTCTATATATAGGAAAAGTCTTTTGCCAATAGGAATAAATGAGGCCAAGAGTCACAAGGAGGAGAAATGAACAGAAAAGAGAGAGAAGGATGATAGAACTGAACACTTGACCCCAGTTCCTGGTGCTTTTCAAGGCCATGGTTCTTCTATACCTTCAATCCTATTAAGAACTGCCTAGACACGAGTCAGATATTGATGTGTTGCTTAAGCTTCTTAGACATGTGAATTGTTTCTGGCCCCAATTAATATTCTGAGTAAGTGATGAGCTAACAGGAAGGGCAAGGAAGGAAGTTCTAGGAAGAAAGGAACAGCACATGAATGACAGCATAAGGCAGCCTCACAGAAGAGAACACCCTAGTGATGAAAAAATTGAATCTGTTAAGAAAGAATGCCAAGAAAGAGAGGGGTGGGGAGGGAGGAGAAGAGAAGGGAAGGAAAGGGAAGGGAAGCAAAAAAGGAAAAGAAAAGAAAAAAAAGAGAAAAGAAAAGAAGGCCAGGGAGTAGACAAATGAGGCCAGGAAAAAAGATGTTTATTTACTTTGACTTTCACTGCCTTACTCTCAACAAAGTATTTCAGTACAGAAAACTATGGTGAAATAAAGCCTTGTTAAGTTCTTATTTTCTAATGGTAAAAAATGTCTGCCTCATCTCAGATCATTAATATTTTAATAGTAGCCTGGTCAAAACAAATTTTTTTAATATATCCTATGGTCCACCTTTTTTTATTGGAATATAAGGCCTAAGTGCGAGTGGGCTGAGTAGTCTCTGTACTGAATAGACAGGAGCCCCTCTCCAGCGTCCTCACAATCATGCCATGTGAACTGTGGCTCACTTGTCCTACAAGCAAGTCTCGATCTCTCTCCTTCTCTGATTTTCCACTGTGTGCAATTTCCTGCATTCATCCAATGATGTGAGACATTCTCCTGTATTCTACAAATCATAAGCACACCTATTCTACGATAATTATTTCCTTTGGGACAGAAAAATAGGGAGGATGCTCTTTAGGCTTCAACTGAATCACAAAATAATCTCACTGATGTTTGCTGGTGAGGAATGTGAGTCTAGTCACTGTATCTTAAGAGTTAAAATTTCTAGAGGATACATAGATATATGAGAAAAGCCTTTTCAAATTATCTACTTGAAATTTAGGCAATAAGGCTATTACTAGAAGGATTTGAAGCTGAGCACCGAGAGAAGATTATACTGCTATACCATGTCACAATCATTAAATAACATTTATTATCTGCCATCTGATCTATAGATAAATAGAGATGGTCCCAATGAAAGTGATGTATGATATTTCCAGCTTCTTTCACATAAAAGGGGAGCACTATAAATGGAGCTATAATTACATTAAAAAACATGTAAATGGAATTTGAAGTTGATAATGCAGTTCAATGTGATGATACATTGCAAACAAACTGCATCAAGAGAAACGTAAGTACAAATCCAATGATCATATGTTTGGAGTTTATTTCCTATTTATGTTGTGAGGAATTATCATTTAAGTACTTACAATATGGCACGGGGGTTGTATTCTTTTTACTTAAGCTGTCCCAACATTTCATCACTTTATTCAATTCAGTGTATACCCCACACAAGCTCATAAAAACTCCAGTTATCTAGGATGACCACATACTAATATATTGACACAACATTTTCATAGAAATGTGGAAATGGCCAATTATAAGTACTTATACAATATGCAGACTCAACTTGAACATCAGTCAGATATTGCAGCTTCTGAAATTCGTTGTGTAGTATAATAGAGAATTGGTAAAACTAGAAGATAAATTCTGGTTTTCTACATCAAAAATAGATCATATTTTCCTATGTCAAAAAAACAATCACTTAGACCAGGTTTTCTCACCCTTGGAACTATTGACCTTTGGGCTGGAGAATTTCCTGTTGAAAGGCTATATTCTGCACTGTAGGATGTTTACAGTTTTACTGAACTCTACCTGATACCAGCAGCACTCTTTCCAGTTGTGTTATAATGGGTATCTAGAAGTACCCCCAAGTGCACTCATAGGTGGGGCTTTCTGGAGGTGGCTGGATCTAGTGTGTGTGAATGTGGATTAAGGGTGTGATTCTGGGATTAAAAGTGTGTGGTACCGGATTAGTCCACTAATTTGTTTATCATAGTTCTGGGTGTGGGTAATAGGAAACCCCAACCTGGGTACGGGTGGCATCACCCAAATCTTGCAGCCTGGATGGGATAAAAGTGAAAGGAAGGCTTGCTGCTGCTGTTCACTGCTACTTACTGCCTTTTGCCTTCCCTCCCAAGAACTGTTTCTCCTCTGCCATGCCCTTCTGTCATGCCACCTTGCCTTGGAACCAGCTGATATGGATTGAAATCTCTGCAAACTATGAGCTGCAAATAAACCTTTCCTCCTTTAACTTTGGTTGTCAGGTATTTTGTCCCAGAAACAAGAAAATAACTAAGACAAGTTGCAACAAACACAAATGTCCTCAGATATTGCAACCACCTAGGGGGAAAATTAATCTCTGATATCTCCCTCATCCTAAGAATCACTGACTTAGAGGTGTCTTATGAGAATGAGAAGTGATTATGTGTTACTTTTTTTATAAATTACAAATTACTTTGCAGATATTATCTCTTTAATAGAGCTAATATTCTAATCTTTTAACTGGGAAATTGTATTATAAAAATATTGCTTTCTTTTAGCAAAAATGTAGTTGTATTTTTTAAAAAATTCAACAACAAAAGCAAGGTCTATCAGCTCTTCAAAACCAAGATCATTCTTTATTCACATTTCAAACCTCAGAGTTTAGTACAATTCCTGACACACAACTCATCTACATGAATCTCTGGTGAATGAAAGTCTTAAAAGAGATTTTACTGTGTTTGTTTTAAAAAATTCTTTAATGTTCCTCATGAATCACATGTATTTGGCATCCCCAACATTAAGAAACTTTCAAATGTATGTGCATGGAATGGGGGAATTGCTAAAGGAACATCCTTAATCAATTCTATTATAAGCTTTAATTTTAGATCTTATATTAAATATTTTCAGAATTTTCAGATTTCTACTAATACCAGAGTAATCCACCTTACCATGATGGATCACTGAGACAGAACTGCTAATTCATCTCTCTTATCCACTCTTACAAACCTCCATTCACTCTTTCAGAGCTTTAAACATGAAAAGGAAATCATATCATTCTCCACTACAAGTAGAATAAAAATCTTGTTTTCTAAAAATGTCCTACAAGACTTCTCAGGATTTGGCCCAATCCAGTTGCTTGCTCTTACTATAGGCTGCTTAGTGCTCCTCCACCCTCATTCCTTCCTTTCACCCTTCTTACCTCCATGCTCAGCCTCTTCCCACCTTGGGGCTCCCTCAAAAACTTCACACTTGGCCTGGAAAGCTTCTTTTTCCATATGTTAAGTGACCAATTATTATTCAATTTTATTCTCAGTGTATCACTTCTGAAAGCAACCTTATTCTACTGCCACCACCATCAGCATCCTTAATTATACTATACTACGGTGCTCCCATGTTGCTTATTTATAAATATACATTCACACATGCACACACAATTTGTCTTTTTGCCTTCTTTCCCTAATAGGGATTAAGTAATTTTTGTATATGAAGTACATGGAAGCAAACATAGCCATTTTAGGCTATAAAGAAGAAAATTTACAGGATGGCAAAGATCTGAGGGTCTAGAGGCTGAAGAGGACCAACTTTCAAATCACACATTTTCCATTAGTGCAAAACATTGGTCTGCCTTCTCCTCTGGATGGGGGGGCCTTCACAGTCTTTGTCACAGATTATGTTTTCCTTAAAGTACCTCAGAACCAAGCAAATATGCACACAATGATAACTTGTGCTCCCAGGGGCTACTTCTCCTTTTGTCCCCTCTTCTTTTGGTGACAAATAGTAAAATGCTATGCATTGCTCATCTACTTACAAACACTTCCAAACAAAGGCTTTCCTTTCTTAAATGCCACATAGTCTTCCAAATTTTCACTTTAGTGTACTCTCATTCACTCTTCCATACCAGTCCCATTTACTATATTGTTTGGCTTATCCTTTTATTCCAGATAACTTTCAATTTTAACTCCAGCTGCAATCAATCTCTCAAATTCTAATCCCAGAGGTACCAACCACTGAATATCTGTGTATCTCCTCTCTCTCGTATAGTAGGCACCCAAATCTTACTAAAGGCAAAAAGAAGAAATTATCCTCTTTTTTCTTATTTCCCAGTATCTGGTGTTAGAACCCCTCTTCCTCAGGATCTCTTGCCTATGCACAATGGAGTCACTGTTGACTTCTTCTCCACAGAGCTCAAAGTCAGGAGTAATTAAACTCTATTTCCTTTCTTTTATTTCTTTGGTCTATACCATCCTCTCCACCCTGGTTGTCATTAATCTCCTCCAGATCAATGCACTTCCTCTAAATCTAAACAATTGAAACAGTGTTCCAGTAAGTCTCTCCATTTGGTCCATGTTCCAACCTATTTTTCATCCTGTTTCCTGCTGCTTGTCTAATCTTTCTGAAGGCCAGCTTCCTACCTACAGGGTCCTCCACTGAAAGCTTTAAGGCCTCCTCAATGGTTACTGAATTAAACTGAAGTACTATTAGTACTTTAGTCTTTCCAAAAATATGACGCACAATAAAAAACTATGGTGATTGTTTAATTTTCAAAAAATTTTTTACAATAAAAGACACAGTGTTTTTAATCTGCCTCAAAATACTACCCCTCATATTGAACACTTATTCCATCACCCTTGCTACATTCAGAAGCAGTTCTGGAGAGCCTTTTTCATGAGTATTTTTAGCTCCCCTGTCCTGGCTGCCTTCATGTCCTATATCAGTTCAAAACATTCATCTTTTATGGTTATTTTGACTTTTGTGAAGAGCCAGAAGTTGCACAAATGAGGTGGATGAGGCAGGTTTATGAGTCTGCCTTTCCACTGCATGGCACTGGGCTGTAGTAGTCACTGTAATTTTCAACATATCTCATAGACATTCATGAAAGACCACTTCCAGAACTGCTTCAGAAAGTGGCAAGAATTATGAGATAAGTATTCTCAAAGCAAAGGAGACCATTTTGAGGGGGAAGGATAATTAAAGAAAATAATTAAGACTGTGTGTTGTGTACATGTACTAACTCCCCATGATAAATATAACCACTATGTACTGCAAATATGCACTGAGAAATAAAAACATTTACTGTAATAAAGTTTTAAAAATTTAAACATTCATTGCATAGATTGATCATATGATATATGTCTCCATTCTCTCTTTCTGTTCAACTGATTTTTCATACTATGAAAGTACCACACATCTTGTAATATGACTTCATTCTTCATGCCTGTCTTAAAGTGGAAGGCCCTCTCTCCTCTTGCCAAAATTCATGTACATAGGCCAAAAAAATGCTTTTAGGGTGTTGTTTATATATTTGTAGGTTCTTGTGTTACATTGTTGCATAAAAGAGTCAGCTCCTAGCATTATTGGTCCTACTAAATTGTTAACTGCTTGAGATTCAAGAAAAAACCCTCACTTATATGTAAATTCTCTAGAGAGCTTAAGGGTCCTAGGCATCAAAGGAAGAAAAAAAAATATATGGGCATTGATTTAAAAATACCTGTACACCCGGGGATTTAGCTCAATGGTTCCACCGCCTGCCTCACAAGTGCAAGGTCCCGAGTTTGATCCCCTGTACCAAAAAAACCCCACCAAACTATCACACCTTCTTTAGCCAGGGATTTAGCTCAGTGGTTCCGGTGCCTGCCTTGCAAGCACAAGGTCCCGAGTTTGATCCCTGGTGCCAAAAAAAAAAAAAGTTAAAAAGACCTGTACACAACTCCTGGCTTTACAACTCGATATATAATCCTGAACATAATCCTTAAACTCTATGAACTTCAGTTTCATCCTGTTTAGAATGATGAAAATGTGGTTTATTTACATGTTATTGTAAAAAATATAAAGAACCTAACATAGTGTTTGGTGGATAAGAGATACTCAGGAAATGGAAGCTACTGTAATAGTTGGAACTTTGATTGTATTATAATAAACAATCTATATATATTAGTTAAATTAAACTAAAATTAGCATAATAAATCTTTCCTGCCTTCCAAGAGGTTATAATCTAATCAGGGAAAGGAGTCACCACCACATGCTAACATCATTAGCCATTTTAAGCAAAATGTAATATGAATGAATGAGATCACCAGTAAATTTCAGATTGTGTGAGAGAAAATATTCTTCCCTCTGGGAGAAGATAGTATCCTCCTGAATGACACATAGCCTCTACAAATTCTTGAAACATGGAACAGCAACAGGAATGGGCCTATGGTGAACAGTAAAGGGTTACTCATTTGTTTTTTTCTTAAAAGAAATAAAATGAAATTCAGTTTAAATGAGCCATTAATCATTTGTTTACTTCACTAATTACTTTGCTGATGTCTTTTTAAATTACCTTTTTATTAAAAGAACTCTAATATGGGGATGGATACTGCCTTGAGAAGGAGACTAAAAGCCTGGTATGAACTGCTCCTCAGCCTTTTGGTTAAGATCAAGTGTAAAGTCTAGCCTAACATGTTATATGATATACGACATTTACTTTTAAGACCTCTATAATATCAGTTGTAACATAGGAAACATAGGTGTTTTTTCTACAGGAAATGTCTAGGAAAGAGTGAGGTTATCAACCCCATTTTACTAGTAGTTCAAAGGGAGTTCATAGGGTACGTTTGCTCTCCCTGTCATAAACAGTGTTCAACCCATTGCACAACTCAGCCCCTGTACAAATGGTCCTGTCTGGAGGCTGTAATGTGAGCAGTCAGGCCTTCTATTTACAAGTTACAGAACAGTGCTAGTTTATATCCAGAAACTCAGGATGGAAGAACAACCCAGGATAAGCAGAACAGTTTTGAGAGGAAACAGGAAAATTAATTGTTGAGAATTTCAAAAAATGTTGTCATACCTACCTCCCAAACTGGAAGTTAAAAGGTAAATAGCTATTTAACAAAAAACAGTTGATGGTGAGGTTTTATTTTTGGTCGTGTGTGCGCTCAGGAATTATTTAGGCTACTTTGGCAGAGTCAGGCCAAAGAGAAAGTAGAAGGGGAGGAGGCAGATTGTAAAAAAGAAATAAGAAGTATCATGTACATGTACCAACTTCCCATGATGAATGTGGTCATCATTTACTACAAACATGTACCAATACACTAAATAAATTAATAAAAGAATTAGTAAGGATATTTCCCTTTTCTTGTTCACCCCTCAAATGGAAAAAGAGAGCAAATACTCTAAATGATCAATGTGAGCCTTCCAAATACTTGGTACTACGTGGTGTGTTTAATCTTGGCATCCTGGAATAACTGTGCACGTTAGTTAGTCTGAATAACGGTCTCAAGATATCCATTCCTAACCACTAGTACTTACGTATGTTATCTTATATCCTTCTATGGAAAAAGAGACTTTGTGAATGTGACTAAATTAAGGATTTTGAGGTGCAAGAGTATCTTGAATCACCCAGGTGGGCCCTGAATGTAGCCAGTGTCCTTAGGAGAAGGAGGTTAAGAAATTTGACTGCAGAAAAAGAGTGGAAATATGACAGCAGGGACAGAGATAAGAATGACACTGTGATCATACTGATAACAAGGGGGCAAACTGAATGTAGCAAAAAGTTCCTATCATGTAGTGAAAAAATTAAGATAGCTACCCCCCAGCTGTGATACTGTAGGAAGAAGGGTGTCAGGGAAAAAAATACATCATGTCCTATGGCTGAGTTCTTTTTGGTTGAGGCCTTTATCAAAAAAATAAAAAGTTGAGTAGCCCAGGAGTAAGAGGAAGAAGTTCCAGGCTCATCAGGCTGCTGGAAAAGAGAGAGGCTTCTTGTGACCTACATATATTCCAGCCTGAGTTAGATCCCCCTCCCCAGAAAGGTCAAGGTGCTGAGGCAGTTGACACAACTGGCTTTCCCGCTGGTGGTGATTTGCACAGCAGTGTGGGAGGATGTGTAGTCACCCGTCTGGAGAAGCATCTGGATTTCTTTTAACCAGGACTGAACAATTGGCCCTGGTTTTGAAAAATCTTTCTGTTGCTGTTGCTATTCTCGTGTCCAAGGAAATGGAGAACCATGTGGGTGCTCAGCTATTGAGAGCTTACTCCTATTTTGGAGATGTGACTCAAGATGTCTTTCAAAAGAGAATCTTCCCATATATCCCACTGTTTCCATACTTCATTGGGAGAAATGGAGATAAAGAGAGAGAAAAAAGAAAATACAAAGAAGAAAAAAATAAGTATGGGGGAAAGAAAGTCCAAGAAAGAAAGAAAGACAGAGGCCATCAAGTGCTTGTGCGTGACTCTCTTTCATATGGAATTAATGGTGGTTTAATGGGGTATGAAAGGATGTTTTACTGGAAACAATGAGGAACAATTGTCTAGCTCACGTTTCATTTCACAGGTCATTATTGCATTAAGAAGTAAATCGACCAAGTCCGGTAAATAACAGTCTGTCTATTGCCGAGAGCTTCAAACCAACAATTTTAGCCATCACAAACTAATATTGCTGTCATTTTAACCCTTGCAGTGTTGTGCTAGGGGGCTAAACAATTACAGTCTTCACCCAGTTCTAGCAGGTGAGTATAATTCATTACCCCTCTAGTTCCTTCTTTTGCAAAACCCAGGAGGCCATATTTTTAGCATTGTTGTTTTGTTGATGAGCCAGCCTTAGCCAAATGTAGATCTGGTGGCCTTGAAAAACAACCCCCATTTGAATGAGTGCTGCAGGCATCTTTAAACAGACTGCTTTCTCTGCAAAATTAATTGCTGCAAAATGCGATGCTGTCTTATCTAAGCTCTTGCAAGCTCATACTCAGCTATTTGGGTGGGCCATAGATGTGTTTGAGGGATCCAGAGAAAATGAGCTTTTGTCTTTTAGTATAGAAGTTCACATTTGTGTCACTAAGCATCATCAGGCACTGGACATTCGGAAGTTCCTAATGCTTACATTCTGATTCCATTAACTCGGGGCAATTGGTAGGTGAAGCAAATGCTGGCTATATTTTGAACCAATAGCATAGTAGATAAACATATTAAGGATAAGTTATAATAAACTATCATATTTTAAAATTTAAATAGTAAAACACATATTGTAAATACATATCAAAATAAAATCTTACTTCAACTTGTGACAAATGAAACAAAGGTCAGGTTAAGATTAATAATATTAAATAATCATGTCAAGTACAACTAGCATTACTGATAAGTTTTCCATCAAAACTTGATGTTTACCCTGCAGAGTTCATATGGACTCTTCCACATTTCCATAGTGCCTCTGAAACAAGATAAATGAAGTCTAACTTCTTTCCTGAAAGAGAAAAAATCTTGCAGAGATAGCATCAGCATTGAAATTTTATATTATTTCACCTTGGACAACTAAAACAAAGGCCATACAAAAACCTAGCATGTTTATTTCCTACATTTGAATACGTGAATATGGCAAAGACTTTGCCAACATGATTAAGGTCATAGATCTTAATATGGACAGATGATCCTGGATTATGAATGTTTAGAAACAGAGAGCTTTTGTTGGCTGGAATCAAAGAGGTGTAGGAGAGAAGGTAAGAGAGATTCGAGGCATAAGAACACACTTCTCTGACACGTACTTTGAGTATGAAGACAGCCCCAAGTCAGGGAATGCAGGCAAGCCTAAAGCTGAGCACAAATTCTGGCCTACACTGAGCTAGAAAATTGGTCTCAGTCCTATAACTGAACCTCCCCAAGAACCTTAGTGAGATATGAAGTGGATTCAGCCCCAGAAATTGCAGAAAGGAATACATTTTTGCCAACAACTTTCAGGTATGGGAAAAATGAAATCAGGGAAGCCCATCATACTTGCGATCTACTAACATATGAGACAACACATAATGTCATTTCAAGCCACTAAATGATGAATAATTTGTTATAGCATCAACAGAACACTAGTACAAGAACAAACTAAGGTATGATACTCAAATGTTCAAGTTCCCCTCTCAAGCAGAGCCATGATGAAAGGTATTAGTGATGGCAACAGAAAACAGTCATTAAGAGTTTCTTAGTCCTTATGCCATGCTAGGTATTAGACTTACTCTTTTACATGAATTCTGCCTATAAAGCTATAAGACTCTAAGATCTGTCCTCTTGGCCCTAATATGTTTAAATAGAGAGACAGAATATGGCCTATCTATATGGATATTCTGGTTTCTATGTGGGCAATGCTCAACGAAAGTTATATCCAAGGAACATCACCCAAAAGGATTATTTTCCATAGCCATATTTAAAAAATAGCTTCAACTCTCATTCTCCATGGCAATTACTCTCAGGAACTTACAGTCAATTTTTATTAATATGTCTCCTATAATAGAGCTAGACAAATTGGAACTGGATTCCACTGAGGGCCCTTAATTCTGTAGTAGAAAGATTGGCTGTAGATCTAGGACAATATCTTTTCTTTAGTGTCCCCTTCCTTGACATGCTTTACATAATAACTAACTCTTTCTTTCAGTTTTCCTATTGGTCAAATCAATGAGTTATAGTATTAATACAATAATAAGTAATGCATATACATGATTTCTTTTAAACAGCAACATCTCAAATTGTGCCTCTGAGCAATTATACTGAAAGATCTTTTTCTTTCTCATTGTATATGTTTTACTATCTAATTCATCCAACAAAATCTTTAGGATAATTTCTCAAAAGTAAAGAGCTGAGAAAGAAATACAGGCTTCTTTTTTTGGTAGAGGAGCAATACTGAGATTGAACCCAGGGCTTTGTGCATGTTAGACAAGCATTCTACCACTAAGGCTACATTCCCCAGCCCTTTTTCTTCTCTTTTCTTTTCTTCTTCTCTTTTTTTTTACTTGTTTGTTTTCTATTTTTAAGACAGGATCTCATGAAATTTCCCAGGCTAATCTTAAATTTTTATAATCCTCCTGATCCAACCTCACGAACAATTGGGATTATGAGCAATCAAGAAGCATTTTTGTATATATACCAACTCCTGGAATAAATGCGTTCATTATGTATTGTAAACATGTATTAGTAAAACAAATAAGTGTTTAAATTAGTAGGAAAACTTCTCAGGTACTTTTTTCCATTAAAATGCACACACATACACACACAAATGGACAAATAGTCATGCGTCCATTTGTCTTAGTTATAAAATACGCTATTTAAATCTTTCAATATTACTGTGCCAAAATAATAAGAGTATCAATTAAGGATTCCTCCATTTTAAAAATTTTAAGACTAAGAATACAGTTAACTATTCAACAAAGTCTTAAAAATAATACAGAAAAGAAGGGAGAAAGGAAGCAAATGTAACTGCAAAAGAGAAAGAAACCAAGAATATTATCACAAAAATGATGTGTAATTTCATTTACATACAGGCATTTTTAAAATAAGCCTCTTTTTGTGGAACACTGATATTACTGCTTCTAATTCAATAAAACTTATAAATGTGAATAAGCCTTCTCATAAAGAATTACTAACATGGATAGTAAAATTCCATTTCAGAAAAACCTGGTGCTTTGTTCATAGGACTGAGTACTTCAATAGTAGCTGCTAGTAATGGCAGATGATCCAAGGCTACAAAAGCACCTTTCTTTGATTGTCTGAATTGGATGCCCAGAACCAATCAGGTAACCTCCAGAAGAATTCTTGGTGACTAGTTTCTACTGCTAAGAACCTAAGTTGCATCTGATGACCACTTACTAATAGAAATGGAATTTAACAGGAATGAATGGAGTCTAGTCCACAGGTTAAAAACATAAATAAATTCTCTAATATGTATTCTTCTAGAACAAGGGAAGAAATGTACCCACATGGTAGCTGCAGGTATGGGTAGCCATTTAGCTGATAAAATGTGTACATAGAGGAACAAAATTTTAAATTATATGTCCTTTTAAATAATTATAATTTAAAATGTAAAACATCATAGAGTTATTAGAACATCTTTAGGTATCTTTGAAATAACTTATGAATGTAAATCTTCTTCAAAGATAAGGTTTATGAAATCTAGATACAGAGAAAATATTTCTTATGAAAATGTATTTATGAATTGCTCTATTCTATACCTATAAAATAGATAAAAATTTTCATATTATGAGAAAGAATATAAAATACAGTATATCAATTTGCATGTTTCATTTTAAAATAATATTTTGTACATATTGAGATAAATAGCATATACTATTAAATTTAATTTTATCTGCTTCTTTTCACATTATTAATTTCTTTAAACCTAAGCACCAGAAAACTTAAATTTTATTCATGACATGCATTATATTTCTACTGAATAATGCTGCTCTGAAGGTAATACTCAGTTCTTATTTCTACTCTTTGGAGAAATGATAGACAAATTAATTCTGTTTTTTAAAAAAATTATTCTATCAATATATCAATTTCCAGGTTACTTTCAATGATTAAATTCAAATTATCATCAACTAGCATTTGTTTTTACATCAAACATGAGCAAGTCCTTCATGATTTTTAAAAAAATATTCACAAAAAACCTACCAAAACAATAAAGGCAGAATGAGGGAAACATTGACAAATTATGTATCTGATGAAAGATTTCACATCTGTAACACGTATTTTAGAGAACGCTCAAAACTCAACAACAAAAAAACCCAATTCAAAAATTGGCAAGAATTTTCAATAAACATTTCTCCAAAGAAGGTATACAAATGGCCATAATCACATGAAGAAACAATCAACATTATGAATCATTAGGTAAATCAAATAAAAATTACAATGAGATACTATTTCACACTCACTAAGCCTGCTACTCAGAAAAGAGGGGAGAGAAAGAAAGAGAGAGAGAGGAGAGAGGAGAGAGGGAGTGGGGAAGAAGGAAGGGAGGAAGGAAGGAAGGAAGGGAGGGAAGAAGAAAGGCAGGCAGGCAAGCGTTTGGACAAATTGGAAGCAATGTGCATTGTTAGCTCGAATGTAAAATGTTTACAGCTATGTGGAAAAGAACACACTATTTCTTCAAAAAGTGAAAAATAGATTTACCGTATGATCTATATGGGTATATAACTATATACCCAAAACAATTACAAGTAAAATCTCTTAGAGATTTTTTAAGTCTATGTTCACAAAAGAATTATTCAAAATATCTACAATGTGGAAATGACTTCAAGGTCCATGGACAGATGAATGAATGAGTAAAATGTGGTACATCCATGCAATAGAATGTTATTTAGCTTTAAGAGGGAAAGCAATTCTGTAATATACTACTACTTAGAAGAACCTTAAAAATAATATTCTAACTGAAATAAGCCACTCACAAAAAAGACTCCGTATCATCCTACTTATGGGCTGGGGATTTAGCTCAGTGGTTCCGCCGCCTGCTCCGCAAGCACAAGGACCTGAGTTCGATCCCCGGTACCAAAAAAAAAAAAACCCAAAAACAAAAAAAAACACATGATCCTATTTATGTAAGGTACTTAAGGTAGTCAAAATCACAGAGATATAAAGTAGAATGGTAGCTGTCAGGGACGAAGGTAAAGGGGAAATGGAGAGTTATTGTTTCAAGGGTACAGAGCTTCAATTTACTAGCTGAAGAGATTACAGAGATGAATGGAGTGATGGTTGCACAACATTATGAGTATATTTAATATCACTGAACATGAATGTATTTAATATCACTGAACTATACACTTAAAATAGTTAAAATGGTAAATTTTACATTATATGCATTTTACCAAAAGTTTTAAAAAACCAATCTAAAATATGAAAAACTACCTACAATATTGGTGAAAATCAGTATAAAAATACCTCAAAGGGCTAAACATAGAAATAGCATGTGACCCAGCTTTACCACTTTCAGGCATATTCCTGAGACAACTAAAGACTGCATACTATAGTGACACATGCATATTCATGTCTATAGCACTGCAATTCACAAGAGCTATGCTGTAGAAACAGCCCAGATGCCCATCAACAGGGGAATAAAGAATATATATATATATATATATATATAGTCATATTACTTCCAGTAAAATGAATGGAACTAGAAACTATTGTGTTAAAATTAGTCAGACTTAGATAGTTAAATATCATGTATTTTTTCTTATGTGAGAAACCTAAAAAAATACACACAGACAGGAGAGATAACAAGAAAACAGGAGACAGACTTTTAGAGATGAAGAAAAGAGTCAGCAAGAGAAGGGAAGAACAGGAGAAGAGGGAAATAGGACTGAAATTGATTAAAATATGTTAAATGCATGTACTAACTTCCCAAAACAAACCACACCATTGTATATTAACATGCACTAATTACAATATAATTAAAATTAAAGAACTAAAGATAACATGTCGTGTATTGACTAACAGGAGGGATTCAGAATGGCTATGACTGAAGGAGGTTTACTGGTCATTTGTAAAATCACTATTTTACTGTCTATGTGAAATGATATAGTATAGAAAGAATTAGATTTTGTCAGGCTAGAAGGCAAACTAGGTCACAGGATAAAAGTCACAGTAGGAAGATTCCAGCCATTAAAATTATTCAAAACATACTAGGCAGCCTTGCAAGTAAATGAATTCCCACTTTCTGAGAAAATTGAAGACAGAAGCTATATATGCATTGAATGGGGACTGGAACTGATTGATCTTCAAGGGACCACCTAAATCAACGTTGCGATGCTGTAATCATAATTTCTTTCCAACTGGCATGCATTCCTGTTGACTTAGGGATTAATATGAGGTAATATTTCCACAATTTTTTTCTGAAGTACACTAATTCTAAGAGATATTAATGTGTAGTGTGAAAATGTACTCAAAAAGCTTAAAAAATACTGAATAACATAAAAGTAAATATTTTTACTTACTTTTATTTTTATTTAATTGAACTTAGAATCTTTAATATTTTTCTTTATACAGAGAATCTCCAAATATCACATAGAGTTTTCAAACTTTATTTACCCATAGACTGTATATTTTACAATCTCCTGAGTTTTATGAGTGGGGAATTTTCTTTGAAAATGCCAAAAATATTATGCATTCATTGAATCTATTCAATACACTTTACACTTTTTTACTTTTTCACACATTTATTCACTTATTTACTCATTCAATAAACATTTACTGCATATTTATTATATTCTAGGGATTTTGCCAAAAACTTAAAAATACTTGCCTCCAAGGTAGTTATAGTCTGAATGAGAAGGCAAATTTGAGCAATGATGGCAGAAAACCATGACAAATGGGAGTGGAGTGACAGAAAGGTAAAGGAGGGTCACCAGGATACAGAGGTCTACCCTGTTTGTGGAAGCCAGCAAGCATTTCACCAAGGCAGGTGCTATGCTGCATCACAGAAGACACAAACCTACCTCTCCTACTTCTAAATACACTGTATTTCCCTAACTTTTTGTATATGCCTTTTCACAGCTTTACCTACAGGTCTAAGTTCATGGAAAATTCAATCTCCTTTCCGGTAACTTTGTCCCCATCCCCACCTCTATGCCATCTCAGTATATTCCATGGGACGTTCATATAAACTGCATTCCCCTAGTCCTGGTCTAGCAGTCTCCCCACACACATGAGGACAGGAATGTCTCTTATTCACATTGGCAGCCCTGCTGGATAGTCTAACAGTGCATAGCACCTTGCTTTTACTGGGTACTTGAAAACTATTGTCTACTTTGAAAAATAAACCTATATCAACTCATTGATTGAAAAGGGGGAGCTACAAAACTACGGCCACAATAAAATTTTGATCTCATGACCAGCATGACTAGTCCATTGTTATCACAGATCCAATATAGTATGTTTATTTTGTACACGGAGAAATGGCTCTATGTAAGTACATATTTATATTGCACACATGAAGAAAAGAAAATAAATCAGGCTTTATGTGGTTGTTTTTTAATTAATTTTATTGGTACATTTAAGGTGTACAATATAATGACATTCATCATTGGAAATTCGCACCTTTACATAATCCATCTTGGTTCTTATTTTTTCCCCATTCCCCTGCCCTCCCTTTGACTCCTCCATCCCTCCCTATCTACAAAGACTTTGTTTCCTTTTTTTTTCTCTTATTAATTCCATTCCCTTCTTTCTTTTCCCCTCCCCTTCCCACTTCCATTCCGCCTTTGCACCTTTTCTTCCTATTTCACATTATCTATTATACCTTTTAGTCCTTGTTTACACTTTCAGTTTCTCACACTAGAGAAACTATTCGGTATTTACACATGTGTGTCCTATTTATTTCACTTAAGAGTATCTCCTCAATGTGCATCCATTAACATTGTCTTTCAAAAATGCTAAAGTAATTGATAATTACTTTTAAAATCTAAAAATCTATTTGCTACCAAGTAAAGTGGAAATATATGAATTATGTAGTTAATTATATCTCTGTACAGAGTTGCACCAGATGATTCAGATCACATGATAATTATGTAGAAGTGGTTACAAACCCAAGATTTGGAGTCAGACAAAAACAGATTTAATTTTGGTTCTGCACATTCTAGTTATGGGACCATAAAAAATTAGCTAACTTCTCTAAAATCCTATTTCCCTAAATACTTAAAAGAATAACAATCCCTACACATTAAGGTTGTGGTAAGGAGAAATGAAAATGTTCATAAACTAGAGAGCATAATGACTGGCATGTGGAGTGTCCTGGATAAATGGTAACTATTACTACATATCTGGATGGATAATTGCTGGGACAATTGTACCATCTTGGTTTGTTTTGTTCTATGTGAAAAGTGTGATGGCTCTAAGGAAGCTAACATAGAAGAAGGAAGAGAAAGAAGGCAAGAAAATTGAGTGATAAGTTCTATGTATAGCATAATTGCAAGATCATAGTACAGTATTGAATGTTTTGCCAATTATCCCTATGACTTAAATAAATTACCTATCCACATCAGTTTCTATATCTATAAAACAGAGGCAGTAGGAATATGTATCTCATTGGACACATCCTGGTAATGATGTTAAATAGATAATTCATATAAAGGTCTTAACAGAGAGGAAAGAACACAGTGAATACTTAAGTATTAAGTCTGGTTGTTAAGGGAAGATTTTAGAAGCAAAACAATTACAGTTATAAACTATTTAAATTGAGGAAATGTGAAAGAAATTGTCCCCATGCATCACATGCCTTTTCACATCATCCTTTACAAATCTTATATAGCAATCATTCTGACCCACAGCATAGACTAATCCAAAAAACAATCAAGTATTATTATGCCACTCATTGGCTAGAGACCAGGCAAGTCCTGGGAGAGGGAAAAAATATATTGGAGGAAAGTTGCTCTTTGGGTCTTACAAAGTACCACTAGATGCCTTATCCCTTCTGCTTGGAGTAAAAATCACTTGCAGCTACGTACCCCAATGAGTAATATTTTCTGAGACTCCACTGTGCCTGTATATTTTAATACCCTGACATCTGGAATCCTAAAAGTCTAATGTTTAACCATAAATATCTGCTGAGATTAAAGAGCTATATACCAAGTTTCAATCTTTGGGGCCTATAATTGCTTGGGAAAAGAGAATGGTATTTCCCCCTCTAGCTAGAAGAAAAAGATCTCCGCAAGCACAGATATTGGCAGACAAATTATCTAACAACCGTTTCCTCTCTCCATTCTGTCCTCTCATTTTCTCTCTCCATTCTCTCATTTTATAATACCATCTTGCTGTCACTTTCAGGACAAATGGAAAGAACGAGGATCCTAGAAAGCTTAGAGAAAAGACATTTTGAGATCTAGCAACAGAGTTGAGGAAATGCTTGCCACTCTGTTAAGTGCTGAACATGAAGTCTCCAGTAACTTGTGTTCTCCTGTTATTCAGTTAGAAACCACTTCATCACTTTATGTTCTGACAGCCAAATGCCAACTTTATTTTCTCTTTTATCAACCTAACCTTTATTTTTGATTTGAGTTGAGTCACTTTTAAGGTCTCCATAATGGTTTATAACTTTCTTCCTTGAGAAGTGTCCAAGAAAAGTGGAACAACTTGAAAAATGCTTCTTACTCACCCATGGTAAAGAATGGGAAACTATCACCTGCCCTGAAGGTAGATTTGGTCAGAAATCCCAGTCAGACCATAGTAATTTGCTGAGAGTAATGTCAAAGGAAAGTGTGGGAAAAGCTTATCATGGATTTAGCTTTGTAATATAATAACTCAATGTGGAATGTGAAAAATAAACCTAATATCAAACCCATTTTTATCCAGTAATATATTATGAAAGTGACATTTTGAGGTCATTTAACTCACTATAATGTTCAGAGATATATAATAAAAAATAAAGGTTTAATGTATTCTTTTTATTCAAAGGCTTAATTTAAGTTGCAAATACTCCTGTATCTTTTTAATGTTTTGTCTGTCTGAAACATATCCAATGTACATCTAGGCTAGTATGTTTATGTCTATTGGTATCTAGCACAGAGAACTAATCCTTGATTATTCATGAGAAATAAAGCTGCCCACTTTTTATTTAAAATGTATTAAAATTCTAAGATTGCTTATTTACTTAAATGGGAGTGTATAATTCTATAGCAATGATTCACAATTCTAACACAACAGAATCACTTATAGAGACTAATTTGTTTGTGTGTGTGTTTGAATATAACTTTACACATCTATATTGACTCAGAATTCTCCCATATTCAAGTGAATGTTTAATGCCCTGGGTGATTATAATTATAAGACAGCCCTGGGATCCACTGTCCTGACCACATCATGAAGAATGGGGAGTTTTTGTTTAGTTTTAAAATTTTCTGTGTATTGAAAACCCACACTTTTAAAAATATATTGTATATCATCATACAAATTAGACATATACACTTCATTTTATTAGTTAGACCCAATAGACATAAAATTATTCTGTTAAATTACTGTTTCTATGTTAAAATATTTAATTATCTCTCTTCAGACAGGGCATCAAAAGCCTGTGGGCCAGTACAAGAAAATGGCCACTCCTGGAGCAACCCCTCTCAAAGTCCCTGCTGTCTCATCCTGGGAACCCCCCAACCACCCTCCTGCAGGCTTCTGCCACCACAGCAAATGGTATGACCTTTACATGTAGAGAATGGGTAAAATCCTGTCACCACCTTTCTTAAGCCCTGCAACACAATCCACTGAAATTGAGAATAAGATGGTGGTTCCCAGGGGCAGAGGATAGAGGGGGAAGGAAATGAGAAGATGTACAGTAGCTCAAGTACACAAATTTGCAGACATATTAGATGAATTAGTCTAGAGACCTAATGTAAAATACAAAGGCTATAGTTAATAATATTGTCCTGTATTCGAGATTTTTGCTGAGCAGAGATTTTAGATGCTCTCGATGACAAAAAATAGGAGAGAGTAACTGAGATAATAGACATGTTCATTTACTTCCCTATAGCAGTCATTTCATGATGTGTATCAAAATACCATACTGTACACATTAAATATGTAAGATAAAAATAAATAATAAATTTTAATCAAACCTAAACTTGGCCAATAAAAGAGCTTGCTCTTGTCTTCCTGCAACTCCTGCTATCATTAGTTATATATCATTCCCACTCATTCCTCTGACATACAGAGGTCTCACAGTCCCCGGCCTCAGAGTCGCTGGTTTGGCTCAGCTGGTCTCCCCTGTACTCTTACCTCTCTGCTTTCTGCTCAGTCTTGTTTGCTAAGTCTTGATTCCTCACTCCCCACTCACTTTTTTTTTTCTTTTTTTGAGACAGGATCTCCTACGTCTTTTTTGAGACAGGAGCTGGCCTCAAACTCGAGGCAATCCTCCTGCCTCAGCTGGAGGCTGGTGCTAGGATTACAGGAGGCAAGGCAAGCGCCAACATAGCCGGCCCACCACTCAGCTCTTATTTCAAATCCAATTCTATTTCAAAGAGCAGGGTCCTACACACACACACACACACACACACACACACTTCAGACTACCTCTTGAAACCAAAATATTATTTTATTTTCTTCATCTCTCTCATCTCTATGGCTACTTGATTATATATGTCTCTCTACCAAAACAAAAGCTTGATTAAAGGTGGGATGTTGTCTTGTTCAACACTACAGTCTCCATGCTTATGAAGATAGTCATAGGTAATAGATGGGCAAAAAAAATTTACTTGACAAAGAAAAATTCCAGCTTTAGCTCTTAGTATGCAAAAGGTGTTTGGTTGTGCCATCTTCCATTTTACCTCCCTCCTATTTTCTTTGGCATGGCTGAAAAATTGTTAAATGCCATTAAAACTACATCTCTGATTTCTCTCAGCCCCTCTCAACAGCACTGATCCTCTATATGTGTGAACCACTCCATGAGGTGATGCTGTCCATTTCTAATCAGAGACAGATGGGAAATGAGTTAGAAGCCAGAGTGGAAAACCAGCCCAGTGTTAATATCCTAACTAGGTGAGATATTAACTTCAAGACTTTGTGTTTTCTAAATAATTTTGGATTTTCAGATCATCAGATGCCTCCATAATCAAAAGAAATCCTTTCTATAATAAAACATAAGTAGCTCTCAGAGAGTCACTTGCTTGGGATCAGCTGCCTTGTACTACACTGCCATGAATTTTTCAAAGTTGACTGCAAATGCAAACTTACAGATAGATCTAAAGCAAAATTAACAGTTCACTTTTCCCCTGGCTTCACATCCTGCACTATACAGATAGCAAAGCCCACTGGAACAGTGTTCCTTCTAGCTAATCAACATGGATGGTTTTCACTCACGATGCAAGAGCATATGACAATATGCTTGGAACTGTAAATATATAGCTGAGTAGGAAGTTTTTTTGTGAACCTATATGTGCAAATAAAATCTATTATCCCAAATTAAAAACAAACCTCCAAAGACAATGTCCTCCAAATTACTTGGAGAGATTAATTAATAAAATAGAGAAAAGACACAAACATGTGTCAAACATGATGACATTAGGAATGAATATGAGATTCAGTTCCAGTGGTTTCCATTTTCATACTCACTGCATTTATTTTTTCTGGTTTACAAAAGATCATAGATTTTTATTGAATAGGGAAAATGCAAAATGGACATTAATTCTCTTAAGATTAAATTTTTGCTTTTTTTATGCACCAGATTGTGGTCAGAAATTGGAAATTAACTAAGAGAAAATGGTTTAAAAATAAACAAGTCTTGTGTTAGGGAAGGAGGGATTTACTCATACTTTGGAAGTCAAAGGAAAACATTAACCATTATACAAGCACCCAGAAGGCACCGTTTACTCTGTGCTGTCTCCTCACTGCAAGAGGACATGGATTGCATTTTTAATGCAGTAAACAGAAGATTTTACTATAGGAATTCTTGTAGTTGGCATCTATAACAACCTCATTTAAAATTTTATAAAATTTTAGAACATCAGGAGTTTAGATAGTCATATATACCTTCACACATACATTCAGCCACATGTTTGTCCAAACACTGATGGTAAATGATGCATAATATTATATTATACTCCAGAGCATTACCATCAAATCATGTTTAACAGTCGAAGCAGAGAGCTGAGAAAAATCAAACATACCAGCATTGCAACCAGCAGCAAGAGCATATTGGTGCATAAATAATATATCACATGGCAAGCAGCCATCTAAAAGTTCATCAAAGAATGTTCTCATGATTTAAACATGGAGCCACTGACCTACACTTGAGAATTCTATTTGAAACAGATGTTTTCAGTGCCACACCCATATGTTTTTGGCACTCACCTTCACACACCCAAAAGTTCTATTGCAAAAACCTATGGCTTCCTGCTGAGAATTTTTTTTTTCTGGCTACAGAAAGAGCACCCTTGGCCTGCGCTGAGTGTAAGTCAAAGTGCTGAGTAGGTCATGTACCCCGAAGCATCTCTCAGTCCATGGTGAGCAGGGACATAACCTCTACATACACTAGCTTCCTTGTGGCTTGGTTGGAATCAGGTAGGGTAATGGTCTTCCAGAGTTCCCTGTCAGAGTTGGGCTTCAGCTTCCACCGTAATAACCAGTTTTACATTCAGCTTTATTTCTTTCCCAGTCTTATTTCCCCAGTTCCCTACTGCTGTTTTCTAGGATCATCCCTCACCTAAACTAGCTGGATTCTAAGCTTTGTATCAGGCTCTGCTTCTGGGTCAACCCAAAATAGGACATTATCTTTAGTCTTTTATATTAGGATGAACTATACTTTTATTAAATACTCCAGAAGAATTATTATTTGTTATTAATTTCACAGAACCGTGATTCTCACCAAAAATCGAGTCCAGATAAACTTTCATATTAGGATGTTTTCCCCATAGTATAAACACATATGATAGTGGGATGATTCTTAAAACCAACAGAAAATCTTACTGCAGAAAAACTACTCAAGTAAATGTAAAGGCAAATAGATGAGTAGTTGCTTATCTTTTTATTTTTGTTTAATTTTCCTTTTCACCATTTATTTTCTCAATATATATGTACCTTAAATGTGTATCTGGATTTCATTTTTCTATGCAAAAATGTATTTGTTATTTTCTTCCACAAATGTAACCAATATATCAAAATAATTGTTTACTCAGAATTTATATATACTTTGCATAACTTTAAGGCCTATTCTCTAGTACCCACAGCTGTTACTCTATTGCAAAGATAAAAGTCTTCAACATATAGAAAAATAGAAGAAGACAAAAGAAGTATAACTGTTTAAATGTGAAATTTTATAGAAATCAAAAGAATTGTATATAAAGATCTAAATGGCAAATGCTATATTATAGCAGTAGTTCAGATGGAATAAAGATGGAAATAAAAAGATACCTAGAACTACCTGCATTTCAGGCTTTCATATTAGACCTAAGTCCTTAAACAAGTAACTTGAAGGCCCTAATTCCTTCTGCATGCTCTGGAATGACTTGGAACATATCGCATTAATATTCTTCCTGGTATCTATAACCAGTTTGTTTGATCAATCAACCAATATTTACTAAGCATCTTCCAAAATATACATGTTAGCAACACAAAATTCCAGCCTTCATCAAGTTTGTGTTCTTAAGGAACAAACAGTAAATCATCAAGTAGGCTATAATATGGCATAATATAATGTCAAGTAATAGGACTCTGCAAAAAACAGAGCAGGCAGAGAAGAGCTAGAAAATAATGGACACATGAGTATCTTAGATGAATGGTCAGGATGACTTTTCTGTGGAGTCATTATTTAAACAAAAGGAATCACCTTTCAAAGAAGTGATAATTAGGTATTTCATGCAGAGAAAATAGTGCAAAGACTGAGGTAGGGGATAAGCTTTTCAGGTTAAAGTAAAAATAAGAGCATGATATGTAAGTAAAGGGGATATCACAAGAGATGAGAAAGAGAAGGTACGAACTTAATACTACAAGTCTAGTGGGCTATCAGTCAGGATTTCATTCTGAGTGGATGGAAACCTATTGAAAAGTTAGAAATATCCTGGTTATTGTGTGAAGAATAGACTACACAATATCAGAATGAAAAAAAGAATATCAGTGAGGAAGCTATTCCCTTGACAGATGAGGGAGATGATGATAGCTAGATGAGAGTTGTGGTAGTGAAGGAAATGAAAAGTTTGAGAGTGTGGGTTAGAGAAAAGAAGAATAAAGAAGAGAATAGAATAAATAAAGTTAGAGAATAGAAGAAAAGAAGTATAATGCCTATTATACTTCTTGGTAGAGTTGGATGCAAATACTAGATCAGGTTTCAGGATTGAGTCTGGACTGATGATAAAAATCAGAAATCATCAGCACTGAATGGTATTTCAAACTTGGTCTGATAGCACAAAATTAGGGAAAGGAGTAAAATAGCCTGTGAATATATCCTGGGATGATCAGACATTCAGAATTTGAAAAGCAAAAGGTACAGAAGAAAAGAAATCTGAAAAGAATCATCCACTGATTCAGGGAGACAGTGGGGAAAATTCTTAAGATTTTCCTGCAGCAGGTTCTAGCTGAATTCAAACTTCACTTTTAGTGAAAATAGGAGGACAATTTTATTTCTAGGAACACAGCGTGAAAAATTGTATACAAAGGGTCTTTGGTTGTACAAACAAGAAAAAGGAGAAGGAAAGAGTTTCGAATAGCACAGCTCAAGGGACAGTTAGAGAAAAGGGAAACAAACTCTCTGGCAACTACTTTAGCACTTTCTCCAGAGTGAGAGCATTTAAATCCTGAGAGATAAAAAAGGTAAGCTCAGGGGCCAGCTGGGCTTGTTCCAGGGCACACATTGGAGCTTCTGTGCTGCCTCTGGCCTAGGAGACCAAGCTAGCAAGAGCACTGTTCTCTCATTTGTGCACAGAGCTGGGTGCTGGCAATATCCACCTTTCCAAAGAAACAAGCAGTTCCCAGAAGCCACAGAAGAAAAGTCACACTATCTCTTAAGGACTTAGGGTTCCTGTGATATGTGTGATTTCACAGCATATCAGCAGGGACTCCAATTTTAAGAACTCAGTTCCTATCCAATATATTTTATTCCTATCAGAAAACCCTGCCAAACCACCTCCTTCACATATGTAGCCTCTACCACAGGTATCATGCGTGATACAACTGACCTGTGTTGAAGAAGGATCCAGTCCACTCTGCCTCAGTGTTAGGAAATACAGAAACTGGTGGAGGCAGACGCAGTGCTGTACCATCCAGATCCTTGAAGAGATATTTTCTTGGACTTTCACAATCTGATTCAGGGCAGATCACTCTTTCTAAGTCTTTCCTAAGAAGAAAGCAACTCTTTCATTTCATGACAGATGGGAAGAAGACAGTATATTGGTAATACTGATCTTATATAAAATAAATTCAACAGGATTTTACTAAACATGTGTTACATAAACGTGAAATAGTTATTTCCAAGTTATATGGTATATAAAAAGACAATTTTATTAACCAATACTCTAGATGTCTGGATATGTAAATTTTATATAGATTGCTGATTTTCTAAGGAGTAAAGAACAATAAAATATTCTTGATTCCAATAGATGATAAATACAATATAATAATTTCTTTATGGAACTTCATACCTTTGCAATATTTTAGGACTAAAACTATAAATATCAGTTATGTTTGTGCTATGTACAAAGTAAAAATAAATATTGTTATTCAACAAATATCTATTGAAAACCTGCTACTGACAGGTTGGGGAATGCAGTGCTGATGTAGATTTATATTGTCCCTGCCCTCATAAAATTTAGAGTCAAGTGGGATATATAAACAAGATTATATAGGTAATTACAACAGAAAATTTATTTGATTTCTTCTGATCTAATACTTTTAGGTACCAGAAGTAATAACATTAAATATTTTTATACCCCAACCATGTATTAGGTATTAATAGTACAAAGAATCAACCACTAATGCCATGTAGCACTATAGTTTGAATGACAGTGCTCCTCCAAAATAAATGTTAAAACTTAATATCACTGCAAAAGTATTAAGAGGTGTGGCCTTAGGTCATGAGGCTAGAGTATTCATGAATGGGATGAGCATACTTATAAAAGGACTCATTGTTGAAAGAAGTATTCTTTGCTCTTATCTCCCTTTTACCATGTGAGGACATAGCGTTTCTCCCCCTGAGAAGGATGAATCAGACACCAACCCTCACCAGACACCAATCATGCTAATTCCTTGATCCCCAGACTCCAGAACTATAAGAAATAAACCTTTGGTCTTTATAAACTGTCCCATCTATGGCATTTTGTCATAGGCCCACAATCTGACTATGACATGTAGCTTTGCCACAGCCTATAAGTAATACAAGAATACAGAGAACATTGGACAGTAGAAAGAAAAATGAAAATTGCATAAATAAATGTGTTGAGACACCTAAAATGGTCCAAGAATGGGCATCAAAAACAGGCTAGGTTGTCTTATGTCAAACACATAAACTTCCTAATGGGATGAGGAGGTTCTTTAGAATCTTTTATTTTAACCAAAATAGTTTTCTCTGGTGTTGTGGGAAACCAAAATTAACTCATTCTCCCTGCTCATCATGTTCCCACTCTTTTTAAGGAAAAGTCCATATCTAGTTTTAATATCCTTGAATAAAGCTCTCAGGTTCTATATCCAAGAATGGTAGTTACACTTGGTCTGATTGCCAACATCTATTTATGTCTTCTTGTGTATCTCCCAAAGTCCTGGCAACAGACACACATTACTTTTCTCTATGCACACTCCACAAGGTTCCCAAGGCCCCTACAGACAACCAATGATGCTGTCTTCTATGAGAGAGAGAAGAAATAGGGTAGATCTGTTTCTAGTGACTTTGAAAATACTTCCCAAAAGTAAAATTAAGAAAAAAGATATCAATAAAATTTTACTCTATAACTTCTACCCTTTTGTTAGTCAAAGTCAGTTGGCTGAGTTTAGATTCTACTATGAGAAAAATAGCCACTGCCTCTTTGTAAAAATTTCAAAAATTTTTATTTTTGAAATATTTTTTTTGAAAAAATATTTCAAAAATCACATAAAAAGTTACGTCTCTTATTTACCTTTCTTATTTCTGGGACAAAATACCAGACACCCAAAATTAAAGGAAGAGAGGTTTATTTCAGCTCATACTTTGTAGAGGTTTCAGTCCATAGTTGCTTGGCTCCAAGGCAGGGTGGCATAGCAGAAGGGTATTGCAGAGGAGAAACAGTCCATGGCAGAGCAGGCAGGAAACAGCACAGTAGCAAGCAGCAGCAGTAGCAAGTCTGCCTTCTCTTTCTCTCTTTATTATATATTCCATCCAAGCTATAAGCCTATTGATTAGTGCCACTCACACCCAGAATTATGCTAATTCCAATTAGTGGACTAATTTAGTACCAGACACCCTTAATCCCAGTATCATATGCCCTAGATCGAGCCTCTCTGAAAAGCCCTACCTATGGGCACATGAGGCTTTGGGGGGGTCATGTAGATACAAGCCATAACAGCATGAATATAGGAAAGGTGAATGATCATGGCCATTAAATCAATATACCATCCCATTCTATAAGAACTTACTTTTATTCCTTTGATAATTTTATTTTTGTAATGTTTAGGAATTTAACGAATTGCCAAATATTTCATAAATAAGGATTTTTATCAGTACTAAAAGTGGTACCTTGGGTGCAATGGAGGAAAATAGAATTTGTTCTTATCTCTCATCTTGAGCATTCTGGTCCTCTCTGCTATTATTGGATGAACCATTCCAGTGCTCTCTGGATTTGGCAGGATGCAGATATCCAGGTCATCACTATAGCAACTTTTCACAAAACTAGAAAAAGTGACATCTGAAATTTTACAGAATGTATAACAATATTACATCATGAAACCATCAGCTACAAATATAAATTATACAACTAAATATTTTTATATTGTATGTCCAAGGGTCAGTGTATACTATCCAGGATAGTACAGAAGTTTACATAAATCTTGATATAAAATATCTGCATTTTTATAATAAATGGGCATTGCATGCAAAAGAGAAGAGAATTCTAACTCAGTAAAAGCCTTCAGAGCAATTTTTTTTTGGGGGGGCGGGTACTGGAGATCGAACTCGGGACCTTGCACTTACAAGGCAAGCAACAGCACCACTGAGCTAAATCTCCACCCCAGAGCAGTATTTTTCATCAAAGATTTGATTAAAAAATCCATTCGTTTTACAGAATCAAGCCAACTTCTAGATAGATTGGAATGAGGAGTGAATGGAGAATGAGTTCAGTACTACAAAAAGGATCTGATAGCAAATAAACTACACAATTTTTGGTAAAACTTTGAATGCTGCCCTAGATGCTCAAATAGCTATTAGACAACCTCAGATGAAGCACAGTTTCTGCATCTCACTTTCTTCACTTGTATAACAGAAAAAATAACACCTACTAAGAGAGTTGCCATATAATCAAGTTAAAGAATTGCTATGAAATCTAACATGTATACGGTAATGATGTGCAGGGAATCATTCCATGTCATTTATAAACTACCATTATGGTTATCAGTAACAGCAGGCTGTCAGTTTGAGTCTAAGCACTAAACTGTACCTTTTGGTTGGCATAATTTCAAAATGCTGTTAAAAATTCCATGCATGGGTATATGAAACTATGTTGCTTACATAAACTCACACATCCTACCTTGAAGTTTCATGATTCCTGAAACTGAGTGACCATTTCTTATTTTGTGCCATGGGTCCCGAGGCCACTGATTTTGTACTGAGGTGAATACAGGCCACAGAATACCAACTCGGCCTCCTTTTGGGTTGGGAGGCGCTCGATCTGTTGATGTCAAGTTGGCTGAGTGAGGCTCCATTCTGTCCAGAATGCAATCAAAAGAAGAGCTGGTGGCCACAATGACTGAGTTCCTAAGGACAATTTGCACATTTTTGATGGAGTGTTGTAGAGCAGATGACACGTACACTACTGCCAAAAGGCCAACAGAGTTGTCTACCAGAGTGATGTTCTCTATCTCCACGCTATTCTCTATCTGTATCATGGCACCATAGTCAAAGTTCTTAAAAGCAAGGAAGCCAGAGACACTGGTACAATTGTCAGGTCCACTTTTCTTATAGAGATGAAGTCCATGAAGGTTTGAGTGGGCCACATTGTCAGACCAAAACATGTCAGAGGAGCACCTTTGTCCCTGTATATGGAAGCCAAGTCTCTCAGATCCTGCCACAATATTTCCATGGAGGAGGATATCCTTTGCCTGATTCACTTTGATCCCTGCTACCCAAGTTGTGGACCATGCTGACTGTGTCATCAGAACTACAAGGTTATTAGTGAGAGAATGGGCTTCACCCTCCAAATCAATGCCATGGCCAGCTGTACCAAACACTACATTTTCATTTAAAATTATCCCATGACTGGCAGATGCATGAATGCCCCCACCACAGCTTTGATGCAGAGTGGAAGATAATATCCAAGATCCTGATGATACATTAGTGAATTCAATGGATGAATACAATGGTGACCCAAAGTTCTGAATTTCCACATTTAGAAATTGAAGAACACCTACAAACAAAATACATGTCATCAGATACTTTCTTCTTCCCTACAAAATGCATTAACACAAAATAGTCCATTTTAAGACATCAGAAAATACAGATTTTTAAATTAAAATGTAATAGTTGATACTAAGCACTAGGACTATATCACACATCATAGATTCTCAATAAAAATATGAATCACTGTAAATATGAATCACTGTAAATATCCACATTAATGCCTAAAAATATTTCATGGGCAGTTTAAAGTGTCTGGTGTGGGATGAGGAGAGAGGAAATACAGAGAAAAGACAAATTTTGGAGATTAGTCTAAGTATTAAAGATTCTGTGCATTTGTCTGAGGGTTGGGTTAGCACTTGGATAAGAATAAAGGAAACATGAATTCCTTGGATACCTCAAAGTCAAGTGTCCCACTCTGTCTCAGTGACCTGAGTGACCTCAGTGACCTTAAAAAGGTCACAGCCATCTCCACAAAGATACTGCATGAATGAATATAATGGACAACTCTATAAAACATTCCAATCATTTCTTAAGAGGAATAGAAGTGCAAAATTTACTTCTGCATAGCTGATGTCCATAAATAGGATATTTATATTTGCTTATTAATGAAACATAATAAAAGCCATAACAATTTTAAAATCATTTTAAAGACCCTATAAATCTTTTTCTACATTTTACTTCTAGCTACATTATATTCTTTGCTTTATTTTCATATTAATAATATTTTCTACAGCTTTTATATTAGCAGATAAAGTGCATCATTTAATCTCATTGGAGATTTTATTTGTACTTTTACACTAGAATAAAATGCAACTGATACACGGATTTTAAAATACAATTGAATATTAGTAAGTCTGTGTATATATTCCTGAAATAGATAATTACATGACTACAGGTGAATTAATATGAATTAATAGCTATAATACCTAACTCTCCATACAATGCTCATTATATGCTAAGCTTTGTTCTAAATGAGAGAGAGAGAGAGAGAGAGAGAATTTTAATTTCCACAAAAATCCTATGGGGTTTGTACAATTAGTGTTCCTATTTTGCTGGTAGGAAACTGAGGCAGAAAAGAGCTAACTACCAAGCTAGGACTTGGCCTTCCATATGGATGAGAAGCTGTACTATTAACCTCATGGAGCCATACTAGCAAATGTAGGAGCCTTTGTGGTATAAAGGGAGTAACTCTGCATTGGACTCAAGTAATTGGGCTATAACTATATGTCTATAATTGGTTATATATTCTTTGCCAGATAGGTCACAATTTGGGACTTCATTCCTTTCTTTTGTTATAGTTTTTTTGAGGTTCTGACAATGGTAGAGTATACAGGTACTTCTCAAAAACATTGGGGACACCTTACATTTGAAGTTTAAATTACACTGTTTTAATAATTGTATTTAAAACTCAGTGTTGATCCAGCCCAAACCCTCTACTTCTCCACTGCCTTTTCTCAGATGTAAAACTAACACCTTTGAAAACTGGCAGCCATGAAGAAGCAAGCTCTTGTAAACAAACAAACAAACAAAAAAGCAGGCAAAATAAAAAACCATTTGTGTCTCATTATGACCAAACAATGGCGTTCCCACATACCTAAATATCTCAGTTGATACTGATTGAGGAGGTACTGGGACATGGTGTAGAATATTCACACAATGAAACATCTGTAAGATGTTTGGTAATATCCCTTGCCAATGGCACATACTTGAAATGTCTCTTGAACCTGACCTTTGTATAAAACTCTGGCACAAAAGGCACCAAATGTAAGAATGAGTTTATACACATATACTTTATTTTCTATTATAGGTGGTAGTTCTAGCATCTCAGTAAGGTATCATATCAGTATTATTTTAATTTTTAATATCTTACAATTATGCAGTTATAATTTATAATTTCAAATGTTCAAGATCATTTTAATTTCATGCACATTAACGAATGGCCAGAACTAATTATAGTAAATACTTAAAAATATCTCAGGCATTTAAATGAAGAACTAAACAGTGATTTTGTTCATAAATGCTTCTCTATTTTTCCTCTTGAATTTACAGTTCTGAAAAACCTTCTATTTGGATGTTATTGGTCAGAAGGAGGATCATGATGGAGCATTTCAGTATAAAAGTAGGAACTGACCTGGCCTACTTTTCAGTTCCATAACTAATCAACACCTATGGATGTATCCCTGACTGACATCTGCATTTCCAATCTCATCCAGGCTCTGACATATATCATTGTTTTTAAACAGCAAGAGTTCTTAAGGCAGTGTGGGAACTTGAATTGTATTTGAACATTAGTGGAAATTTTTGATGAAGTATAAAAATGATTTTAATTAATATTAATGTATCAATGTTGATTTATTGTTTTTCACAAATGTAACAGTCTATGTCAGGTATTAACAGTAGAGGAAACTGGGTGAAAGACATAAAGGGATTCTCCACACAATCTTTGCAACTTTTCTGTAATCCAAACTTACTACAAAAGTAAAAGTTTATGTAACAAAAGTTTCAGAGTTAGGCATCTAACTCTGCCATTTACTGGTTAGATGAGTTCTCTTCCTCTCAATTAATTTTATCCATTCATATTTATTGAGCACCTAACACATGGTAGTCATCAAACTAGAAAACAGATGAAAGATCTAATATTACCCTCAAGGATTTCAGAAGTTAATGAAGAAGTTATGTACTGTCTTATAGATTCTGATTCCTATAACAGGAACATAAGATATTTCTTTCACAGAGATATTAGGATTAAATAAGACAAAATTTCCACAGTGTAACAATCAGCATAGTTTTTGGACCTTAAGATGCATTTAATACACAGTAGTTACTTTTTCCTTTTCATTAGGGATGATTTTAAAGGCTCTAGATTAGCAGCAGTGTTGAAGGTTTAAGATCAAGCCAGCCTCTCTGCTGTATAAACTGTCCTCATGCTCAACTCTAAGAAGTAACCTCTGTCCTGTCCCTGTGACCTTTTCCGGCTTGACCTACAGTTCCAGTTAACTGAGGCCCTCTGTTGCTCTCCCTTCCCTTATCCTCCATTTTTATGCACAGTCTCATTCAGATAAGACTAGTCACAGCCTTTGTCTTAGTCTTTTAAAGTAGGATTTCTCAACCTGAACATTATTGACATTTTGAGCCAGATAGTCCTTTCTTGTAGGTGGCCGTCTTGTGCGTGGTAAGATATTTGGCATCTACCCACTAGATGCCAGAAGCTCTCCCAAGACCTGACAACAGAAAATTCTCAAAGCATTGCTGATTGTCTTCTAGCGGGCAAAAATCACCTCTCAAAAAATTTTATGAAGCTAGAGCTTATGAAGAGAGACCTTATTCTACAAGCTTATGATTTAAGATGCAAACACTGCTTTATTGATCAGGTGAAAGAGATGTGCCAACAAAATGTCTCATGCTAAATATATTTGGGAAGTAGTTAGGCCCTTTATTCTAGGCTCTCTGTGAGCTTTTATGATATTCATGTACACGGTGACTTTTTAAGATGGAATTACAGTGACAACCCTTCCCAAACTATTTGATCAGGAACCAATTTTAGAATAATGTTTAAGGAACATAAATTTAAGAAATGAGGTCCTAACAAAACAATGCAGCATTCCAAGAGAGCTAATGCTCAGAAAAACACTCCAGAATATGAAAATCATTTTTATTTAAATTCAAGCCATTAATTTATAGTATAAGCTGATGTCTGCCATCAGATATAGCATGCTACTGCAAAAGAGTAATAGAAACTCAGGAATGAGGTAAAATTCAAATGGTCATTAAATCTATAATTTCAAAACAGAGGGAATTTCACATCGCTGAAGATGTTTTCTTTGAGGTAAAAATGTGTATATGTGCTGATCTCAAATATACTATTTTAATACCACACTGATAATTAAGCACAGATTAGAACTGAAAATTCATAGCTTCTTATAACCCAAAGGAACCATAATCATTTGAACACTTTGTATTATAAGTAAAAGTTCTCACAGTTGGGATTTCTGAGTGTTCCAAATACATAGGCCCAAATTGGTAATGTTTAGGGACTTAAAATTTTATTTACCTGAAAATTCTTCTCTAGGAGACTTTGTGAAGGACCCCACAAGAAGTGTTCCGCTACATGATGTGTCTGGTTTGATTTGTATATTCCGGGTCAGCAGTCCAACTTCAGCAGCCAAATGAATACGCTTGCCGTCTTCCATAACATGGGGACTTCCTGGGGCAATAGGAGTAGGGAGAAAAAACCTTTAAAAACCTGTCTTGGAAACTGCTAGCTGGGGACCATTACATCTCACAAATGAAAATATTCCTTTCCCTTGGAAGTCCTACCAACACTAAGGTCTGCTTTTCCTCAGGCATTCTCTACAGATGGCAGATGAGAAATGAAAAATCTGTTCACTTGTCTCTCCTTGGGATCAAAGTGAATGTTTGAGCAATAATTCATTTCTTCTCAATAACTGTGGGAACTGGAACAGGTTACTGTGCAACCAGTCAGGGCAGACCTGTGCAATTACTGGGGGTCCCCAACCTCCTTCCTTAAGCCTGGCAGTGTAAGACAGTGGTATTTGGCTACACATTGTCCATGGGCCTCCTTCCTGAGAGTGAGGAATCCCACCTGAGCTGAAGCAATGACAGAGCAGAAACAGCCATATATTTGTAAGAGAAAAGGATCAACATTGAACAGCAGCACCCTCTCATGGTGGGTCTCAAATGCTCCACAGCCAGAATTAGGGTCCACAGCAGGAGACAAAAGGGCCTTGCTCCTTATTTGTCTCATGGACTCTATTAGCATTTCATGTTGGCTCTCACTGGCAAAGACTGATGAAGATTTCTTCTCTGCCATACTTTTTTGTTTTACTGTCAGTACTAGGGATTGAACCCATAACTTCATGTTTAGCAGTGTTCTACCAGTAAGCCACATGTTCATTCTTTCATTAAAAAAATAATAATTTTGAGACAGGTTCTTGCTAAGTTGCCCAGACTAGACTCAAATATGCCATCTTCCTGCCTCAGCCTCCAGAGTAGCAGGGCTTAGATCTATGCACCACCATGGCAAGCTCTGTGTCACATTTTTATAAGTGAAATCAAGGTGGGAATGGTGGCATACGCCAGTAGGCCGGCTTCTCAGGAACTTGAGGCAGGAGGTCTGCTAGAGGCCTGGAGTACCAGGCCAGTTTGAACAATATTGTGAGACCTCATCTCAGAAAAACAATCCAGGAAGTATGGAGACTATATGATCCTTGATCTATGCTGTAGAAATAACTTTAGAGAGTCCTAGTGAAAATATGCACTTTCTGCTCACATATTACTTACAAAAACAAATTCTCTAACTCCATTTACTTACAAGTTTTATTACAAATAGCTATAAGTGATTTAGATTTATTTATTGGACCAGATCAGGAAGATTATATTTATTTGCTATTTATGTACAGTTAATTTGCATTGAGTATATTATATAAAATATTTAGTATCTGATTTTATAAAAAGACATTGGAATTTTCCTTATTTTCAGAGATAATAGCAGTAGTTTAACATAATAATATATTTTTACAATAATTATTTTATATTTTTACTATAAACCATGTTCTAAGGGATTATATGATCCACTGTGCCAGGAAATGAACTGGAAACTCCTTGTCTGAGTTTTATTCCAGCATAGCCAAGAAATCACCCAGTGACCTTGAGTGAGATTGTCAAGCCTTCTGCTTTTAGATTTGCCATAATGAATTTTTAAGTCCTTCATATCTGTTTATTCTTTAAAAATTATGTAGTAAGATTAATCAAAGAGCTAAAGGCATCATATTACAGTAATACAGTGTACCCACATTTCTAGCAGCACAGCTCATGATCATTAAATCTTGGAAGCTGCCTATGTGCCTATCAATGCATGAATGGATGTAGAAAGTATATATATATATAATATATAATATATACATAATATGTCATTTGTAAGAAAATGGATGCACTTGAGACTACATGCTGAGTGAAGGTTTACCACACAGAAGGTTAAATGTTGTATAGTTTCTCTTATATGAGAAACCTAAAGTATAAATAATTTAAAGAGCAAAATAAAAGAGATGATAAAAATAAAGTAAAAGAGCAAAATAAAAGAGATAGATTTTATGGAAAAAGGAAGACTCTGGGGGAGGTGAAAAGGAGGAAAGAGGAAAGGGAAGTAAAAAGCATCAAGATGTAACATGTATATATACCGATTCCCTATGATGAATATACTGAATATGCATCACAAGCATATATTAATCAAAATTGTTTTTTAATTAATGAAGAAAAAAGGTCTACTAGAATAAGCACAGGGTTTCAATAAGGCATGTCCTTTCCCCTTGAGTGGTGGCCAGATGCAAGATCTCTAGGCTGGTACTGAACCCAGTACTCATGGAGCACTCACTTCTTTTAACCAGCAAACCCAGCAAACCAAAGTCTTACCGATGTGCTGGTGTTGAAGACGCTCATGGACCCTGATGTGGTGGCCCTTGACCTCTTTCACAGTGAGGACCTCTGCTTCATGCGGCTCATAAGAAGAAGAACTAAGGACGATTTTGTCAAGGGGTTTCCAGTCCACTGCATCTTCTACTATAATTCTGTAACAGGTGAAAAGATGGTAAACACATATATTGACAGTGCAACACAGATCATCAACTAACTCCAGAGAGAGAGAAAAAAATCCATTGCAGCCAACAGTGTCACTAGGGAAGTTGAAAAAAAAAAAGACAAGA
>NW_004624855.1:4324311-4353515 GCF_000247695.1 Heterocephalus glaber | reverse complement strand
CATTATCAATTATTCATTCTAATCATTGGTACATTTTAGATATACAATATAATGACATTCATCATTGGAAATTTGCAGCTTTACATAGTCTCTCTTGGCTCTTATTTTTCACCCTTGCCCAGCCCTCTGAGACACCGTCTTGCTGCATAGTCCACATTGGCTTTGGACTCACTGTATAGCCCAGGTTAGCTTTGAACTCTCTGTTCTCCTGTATACACATCCTGAGTGCTGTAATTACAGATGTGTATCACCACAGAAAAGGGAGCTGTTTCACATGAAGAGTTATCCCATTTCCCTTTTAAAATTGTCAATGCCTACACAGAGCCAGTGAGACAGTACTTGAACTCTGATGAACATTCTCTTATCTCTTGAAACCGAGTAGTTTTGGAGCTCTTATATCACGGCTATTCAAGGCTAACATCAATTTCTGTGCTCTTCTATAGGCCAGTTCTAAAAATAAGATGGCAATGTGGAATGGAAAAACTATCAACACTAAATGAGTTCTATAAACCTATAGATCTATCAGTATAAAATGCCTCAATAATCACATAATATTTATAGTTGATAATATACATCCTTAGTTTAGACTTTGGTGTTTGCCACATCTGCATATAAATATAAGTTTTGACGCTTCAGAGCTGTGTGGCTTTCTGGCTTCTGGTTATATCTGCGTCTTAGTTTTGACATTTGTAAAATGGACAGTGCTCACAAGAGAACAAGTGAAATAATAAATATAAGTTATCCAGAAGAGTGCCTGGAATTTAACAGATGTTCTATGAATGATCTCTCTCTCTCTCTCTCTCTACACACACACACACACACACACACAACTTATTTGATTTTTAATAAAAGTATTTTGTACTCTTACCAATTGTTCCTGGGTCAATACGAATTCCATTGAAATGATCACAAAAGATTCCTTCTGAGGCTCTAAGGAGAATCACAAGCTTTTGTTCTTTTTCTAAGGGATTTTCTAAAGTACCTGTTTACAAAGAAAAGAATATCATACAAAGTAATTTGAAAGTAAGGAGAGAATGCAAAATGGATGCTACCGAGCAAACTACACAGAGAAGGGTCAACAACAGCCATATAGGTGGAATAAGAGTGGGGGCAAATGAGATTCAGTAAACTTCTCCAAAGGAGACTGGATTATTATTCAACAAATATTCTCTGTTCTTTATTCATTAGGTCATATACTTTCCGGGTCTACTAACATTTGTCCTGATCACATGAATTGTTTTGGCTAATTAATGTGAGAAAGGGAAAAAAATGGAAACAAAGTCTTTGTAGATAGCGAGGGGTGGAGGGGTTGAAGGGAGGGCGGGGGAAGGGGGAAAAATAAGAACCGAGATGGATTATGTGGGGGTGCAAATTTCCAATGATGAATATCATTATATTGTATACCTTAAATGTACGAATAAAATTAATTTTTTAAATAAATAAATAAATTTGTGTGGGAGTGTTTGTAATACCAGTTCTCAGGTATTTTAAGAGACTTGATCTTTTAAGAGACTTGGTAAGCTTTACCAGGACCTCACAATGATCTCTGGCATGAAAGCTGCTAGTGCCTGGATGAAGAGACACAGAACAGATCTTAAAGAACACACGAGCTAGAGCAAAGTCTAACCAAGTCTAATACAAATATTTGTTTTCACAAACTACTGAGATTCAAAAATGATTTATTACTTGCTATTATTACAGTAGAACCTGGCTGATACATTGTCTATGTCTAAGTGATGCACAAATGCCTTTAGATACATTTTAACATTTAATTCTCACCGTAAAACTGAGAAGTATATTTCTCTCCCAATTTTAAATATTCATCCATAAAGAGGCTTAGAATTTAAGTGACTTATCTAAATGTATCCAACTACTAAGTAACAAAGTCTATTTAAACAATGGTATGTTTGTGGTTTTTTATTAAACAAGAAATTACTTTATACAAATTCTTTTATAATGTGAAGACAAGGCATAAGGAGATGATACTGAGCAGATAGAAAATTGCTTCTAATCTTATTCTACTGATATAAACAGAGGTGATTGGTCACTTTTACAGTACAAGAACTGTTCGGGAAATATGCTAAAATGTGTTAGTCAATATGGACCTAGGAAGGTGATTTTTTTTGAAAATACTTCTAAGAATACAGAAAATATTACAAAGAGTTAGTTGTTTAAGAAATAACTGGTAGAAAGGCAGTCCCCAAACTATACAATGGATCAATCAGATTCCCAAAAGCTATCTGCTATCAAGTGAGATGTTCTAGTTCAGAAATTTCCTGAGAACATAACCAACAATGAGGTTGTCAAATATGTTTGAAATAACTGGTGAACTTAAAATTATCTACTTGTTCTTTTGGTTGGTGGTATTTTTTCAGGCAATATAAACCATTCCCTCCCATTGGCATTTCATATATACCTGGTTAGCCAAAAGGCTCCAGGTGAGTTTGAGCCTGCTGCATTCTGTCTTTACAGTCCAGCCTTCATAGCCATTCTTTTGAAAGAATTGTTGAAAGCAAAACTCATGAGAGGCAAGGAAATCTGCCTAAAGTTATAGTGGGCCAATATGGAGCAAGGATTAGAATCCACCGGCTGTGTGTTTCCAATATGACACTAAGGTATGCTGCTGGTAATGCCAACCCTCAGCTGAGTGACTAAGGTATCCTCTTAGCCCAAACAAAGATGTTATAGAGCAAGAAGAAGGGAAGTGGGCAAGGAGGAGAATGTTAAGCAAATGTGTATGGTGCAGCTCTTATCTTGCAGTTATAAGTCTGTCCAGTAAGCCGTTTTGCAACTGTGATTTCATTTATTTCACGGAGGGTAGTTGAAAGTCTTGAGGAAAAATGGCCTAGTACTAAAGAGATACCAGAGTGAAAAAAAGTAGGACAGTTTTTGCCCTAAAGAAATGTATGCAGACTCCTACAAAAAGAGTTCAGCATTTCTCTAAAATCAGAGATTAAGTCAATTATGCAACCCAGAATGGCAGCACATGCGGAGTTTTCCCAGAAAGTCTGGGCAAAATTAATCACCTTGCCATGATTTTTGGTATCTGAAGTGACCAGAGTTTGAGATATTTTTTGTCAACTTGGGGGAAGGGAAAAGAAGAGGATAAGGACTAGGTAAAAAACAAGGCAAGGGAAAAAGAAGAAATATATGCTATTCTAACATGAAAATGCAGTGCTTCTTGTATTTATAAAGGCTAGTGAATGAAAAGCTTTAAAGACTGAGATACTGAGATAAAATATATTCTCAAACCTGGCAATCAAAGAAAGATGAATTTGCCCCTGTGTGAGAACAGCCACCTCTTCAGAGAAGATGCTCAGGCTAAGGCAGTTTGTCCTTGGTTTGCCTAGGTAAACCTGCTCCACACTATAGCAAGAAGCACATAAAACCTTGAGGAATTTATGTATTCATAATGCCAAGGGAAGTAACTGTCATTTTGCTGCAAAGATATTCCAGATGTTTTCACAGGCATGATTTCACTTAGTTCTCACAGGCCTTTGATGGCTATTGTAGAGGTTCTCAGGAGGAAACCGACACAAGGAGAGGTTAAGTAACTTGTCAGGAATTACATAGCTATTAAGTGGTGAATCTGGGCCTTGAACTTAATAAGTACCATTCTAGGCCTCATGGATACACGGGAATACAGGAGAAAAGTAAAGCAAAGTCAATACTACTCAGCATGATGTTGGCTAATGGAGGGAAAACAGCATAGGTTTCAGATGCTAAAATCACCTGGGGAGATGGAAAAAAATATGCTTGGCATAGAAAAGATAACCATTTATAATGACTCGGGGTACATGGTACAAATGGATTCTTTGGACTTCAAAGGTAAGACAACAGGAAAAGGACTTCTTACAATTTTATTAACTAAACCTCTTTGAAAGAATCAAGATAAGCCTACTTTATACTTGAGACCACTCCATCCACATGATTCCTCACATCTCGAACTCAGTTAGACCGTACTGGTTACTGACCAGTCTCTCAACCCTTTCTGCCCATATGAGAGCCCTTTGTCTTTTACATTCTTCACCTTCATTCTTCCTGACTCTTAATCTTCCTTCAACACTTGGCTCCATTCTAATTGATTTCTAAAAGCCTTCTGTGATCTTGAATTAGATGCCTATTATGTGCATAAAAATGCAGGTGTCCCTACTGCAGTAATTCTGCTTCAAGGTATTTGTCCTAAAGAGTTAGTATGGAATATGGACAAAGACTAACGCCCAAAGTTCTTTGTTGTAGTCTTTATGTATAAGAGCTAACATTTCAAAATTCTTTGAAATGGCAAACAACGAGAAACATCTTCATTCCTGTAGAACTCCTACCTGTCTCCCTAGTCTTTCGTTTTCTTTTTTTTTTTTTTTTTTCAGTACTGGGGATTGAACTCAGGACCTTGTGCTTGTGAGGCAGGCGGCACCATTGAACTAAATCCCTGGCCTTCCCCAGTCTTTCTAATATGCTCAGTAGCTGAGCCACATAATCCTACAAGTTTCTCCCTGGAATACCACTACTACTCCCCTTTTCTTGCACAGCTTATACTAATTTTCAAAACTAGCTCAAATGCCACCTCCTTTCAGTTCTTTCCTTGTCAACTAAATCTTTCCTCTTCAGCTACCACAGCATACCATATTGAACCCAATACTTTTAAAACTATACTATACATATCTTTTACCTGTCTCCTCTTGGTGAGCTGAGAGAAGAAATGGCACACTGCTAATAGAGTTCATTTGAAATATTTTATACAGAAATTGTACAAAATATCATATAGATAGATATAGATAGACAGACAGACAGACAGATGTGGCCAATAAGTGGTAAATAGTTAATTTTAACTAACTCTCTTGCAGAAAACAATTAGAAATATAGAGAAACACCCCGTAGCAATAAAATATTAGTTTATCTGTAAGTTATAACAATTTTCAGTATTATGCTCCTAGCATCATGGCTTCATAATGTATGAAGCAAAAATTGAGAAAACTACAAGAAAATATACATATAGTATAATAACAGTGGTAAAGTTAACAAAACTCTCATAAAATAAAAAAATACTAAAGATACAGCAGTTTTGAAAAATACAGTAAACAAATTTGGCATAATAGAGATGGAAAACTAGACCCTGCTACAAAACATGCACATTTTTTTCAGGCATGCACAATACATCTATAAAAACTGATTTTATAATGACCATAAAGCAAGATTAACAAATTTAAAAGGATTGGAGTTATATAGAATATACTTTCTGGCCCTAGTTCAATTAACATGTACAATTCATAATGGAAAGTTTATAAAGTGGCTATATTAAAATTAATATTTCCAGTTATCCAAAGATACCATAAAGACAGTAAGAAAACAGCCCACAGAGTGGGGAAAGATAATTGTAATACATATAATCAGTACTGAAAATGTACAAGGACATCAATAAATCAATATAAAACAAGTAATCTTTCATTTAACAGAATAAAAAACAGCTACTTCACAAGATCATCTTAAAAAATACATGTATGACTCTAAGTGCACAATCACATTGAAAATAACAGAAATTAAAATTAAAACAATAATTAGATTTCACAAGATCGCAATAGAATAGATACAGATAGAAACTGCCCAAAATTGTAGACATATCCTCTGAATAATTTTTCCAAAGCAATAAAGTATCTTTTTAAAGAATTTCTATTCCTGGGCTGGGGATTTAGCTCAGTGGTTCTGCACCCAACTGGCAAGCGCAAGGTCCTGAGTTCAATCCCCAGTACCAAAAAAAAAAAATTTCTATTCCTATCTGACTTAACCTTGACATTTCACAAATACAATGAATGCACTAGAAAGATAGGTTGAACGATTAACTCCAAATTACTATTCCTCATTTTATGCCTGCTCTTAGAAGTAGATTATATTATATAGTGATGACTTTGGAAGTTGAGCTTTTGCTTAGGGCATGACTGTTATTCTCAGGTCCTGCTATACATAACTATTTTCTCCAGAGCAGAGCTTCCAGAATGTTCCTACTGTCAGATTCTAGCTAGCAAGTAAGTGCTACACCTATCAAATTGTTTATTCTGAATTAGCTTTTTATCCCAGGGTATAGTTGACCCCTTACCCCTAACATACGTCTTTCTAACAGAATCCATTCCATCAGAAAATACATAAAGAGGGCTGGGGATTTAGCTCAGTGGTGCTGCCACCTGCTTCGCAAGAGCAAGGTCGTGAGTTTAATCCCCAGTACCAAAAGCAAAAAAAGAAAAGAAGAGAAAAGAAAAGAAAAGAAAATACATGAAGAATGTCATTGTAGCACATGAAATGAGAAATGTTAGAGAAGATAAATATGTTTACCCAGATTTGAACACCACAAAATATATTCATGTATAAAAACATCACATGGTACCCCATAAATATGTACAATTTTTAAAATTTTTCTTAAAAATCTGGTTATAAAAATGTATAGTCACTGTCAAATAATTATGCCTAACCCCCCATAGACTGATTGTATTTAAGCTATCAAATTTCAGTCATCAATACCTGTTTCAATTTATAATCAATTGATGGAATATTAAAATAAATATGGGAATATGTTACTCATTCCCTACTTACAAAATGTGTAAATCTTCATAGAAAAGGTTAAGCAAATTACTTCACTTCTGTAAGCCTCAGTTTCCCCAATGGTAAAAATAGGTACAATAATATCATACATTTTTTTGTGAGGGTTAAATGATTTAGTATATGTTAATAGTGCATGACACAATGTCTGTATATAAAATACATTTTTAAAAATGTTGGTTTTATAGTAATAATACTAACAACTAGTAATAGTAACAATGGAGACACAAATGTTTTTCAAAATTAACCTTTGTATTTAGAAATTTTAAAAAAATATGACAAGCTCTTCCTTGCAAGTAATGACCAATTTCTAAAAGGCTAGAAACTAAAATTTCAAAGTTAAAAATATTAAATGATAACTTATTTGAATGTCCAGCCGGAGGACTTCAGGGAAGATGAAGAAAATTTCTCTTAAACTGAATCACTAAATGTTCTCTAACTCAAAAAAGCAATTAATTCATTCATTTCCCAATTTTTCTTAAAATCATTGATTTCCACATATTAATTTATTATATGATTATATTTATGATTAAATAAAAATTGATAAATTTTCAATAATGTTTGTATCACTGTTGCAGAGGCTTACGAGTTAAAAGTAGAGCTTAGGAAACACTCATGTGGAAAATATTATTGATGATTACTTCAAATAAGTCAGAAGATTATTTATATTGGTATTTTGCTTTAAAATTTTAAGGATAATGTGATGTTTGTGGACAAATGATATCCCTTGAAAATAAAGAGATCTTTTTATTTTTAATCTTGCTTTGAAACACATTTAACAATAGTCTATCAACCTCATTATGGACTCTGTAAGCACAGAAATGGAAATTCATGTTTTCTGTAGCTTTAAAATATAAGACTTTAAATATATTATTTAAAAGTTACCTCACTTTGCTGTCACTTCTATTATATCAGCCAGGCAGTATACATAAAATGATATGTTGACTTCTGACCCACATTAACTAATTTACAAACCATCTATTTGTGGATAGCTGTGTAACACTTACATTTACACATTAAATGTGTTAATATTTGTATTATTTTCTAATTAGTTAAACTTGAAAGTGGGCATTCATATAATTTCTTTAACCTAAAATATTATTTTTAAACAAACATCACACATAAGATTCTGACTGCTCAACGGTATTGTGGCTTTAGGCTTGAGGATATGTTTTAATCTGTACTTTTTTCAGGTTTGTCTCCTTCTTATTACTTAATCATCCAATGAGCCTTATAGAACTGTCAGTTTGGAGGCAATAAACTGAGTATGGATTTTTCTTCTTCTTTAGGATTGAGAAAGTCCCAACCATGGAAACAATGAAAGAAACTTCCATATACCTAGTACTTCATTTCCTGACAATCAAAGGCATGTGCTAATGATAACCTTAGGCTTCTGTCTAAAAAGGCAAGACAAGGCTGACAAATAACCATCACTGGCCCTGAAAAACAAAATGTGACAAGTTTTAGGACAAAAGCCAAAGTTCTTAGTATAATTACTGGTCAACTAGGCAGTATATCACATGAATGACCTACTTGTGACAAGCTAAATACAATGAACTGCAGTGTTCCCAGTTATAACCATAGGTAGACTTTATCTTGCTGACTTAGGGAATAAAGAAGATTCTATTAAGTTTTAAATATTCATCAGAATATATATTATACAAATTTATTTGAATAAAATAAATATATAAATTTATATAATTTTGCTATTTGTATAAAGGTGATATTTATATTTATATGATATTTTGTATTATTATTTTCATAATACATTATACAAAATGTTATTACTGGTTATCTATCTCTGAAATCTTATACATTATACAAGAAAATATCTCATATGCAATTTTAACACTACAAGATTAGAAGTCTCCAGTGAGTTGAATATTTGGGCCAATAACAGGCTTAACATCACTGATATACATGGTAACAGTATATGTTGAAGCATAGGAACAATAGTTCATCTAAGAGGAGACATAAATGAAAAGGATGGGTTTAGACAGCAACACATGGAGCAAAAAATTTTTTTGAAATAATCAACAATTCAGTGTTTACTGACTAACTTTTGAGTTGAGGGTTATTTTTTTTATCAGTCCTAGACAGGCTTTAAAAATTGAATTTGCATGTGTAGAAAATCACCAACTTTTAAAATGTGCAATTATATTTGCTTTGTTCCTTTCATACAGGAGATAAACATATTGAAGTCATTTAAATATTAAAACTGCAATTCCTTTTTTGCAGATGTAGTAATTTAAGAATGGTATTTTACAAGAGAAAGGCATTGAGCTGAAAAACAGACCCAGATTTATCCATGCATATATGTATATACTAGATATACACACATATGCCCACTTGCCCACGTGTGTCACATTATCAGAAAGCTGCTACATAGTACCTACTAAGGTTACACAAAGTGTCCTAAAGAAGTGTAACATGTAATGGAGAAAACATTTTGGAGCACAGACCTGCAATGAATGAAGTAATGACAATGTAAATGATAATGGACCAGAAAAAAGATACAATGAAATCTGTTGAATAGAGACAGGAAAGGCTTCAGAGAAAAAGTGGTCCTTGGGGAAAGGTTTGAAGGAGGAGTATCAGAGGTAGCTAAAATAGTCCCTAACCTAGGTCTTGTTTTTTGAACAAATAAACAATCTCTCTGGATCTGTTACCTTACCTATACAGAAAGACAGATGATTCACATTATCACAGAGGTTTCAACATCACATTTATGAATCTCCTAGTGGGGAGTTTTCCAGAAGTGGTAAACAACTTGCTAGACTAGACTTATAATTTAAGTATCGAGAATTTCCATATTTATGAAGATCCTGATCTAATTTCTCTGTTTTTAAAGCCATTTTCATAAGACTATTAAGATGTAGCCATTTTTAACACAATTTGTATCTTTTTTTTTCTTCAATGCTTTGGAAAGAAAAACAAGTATTGCATATTTTAAAATCCAGCCTACATAATGAAACTCATGATGTGCACAATAAATTTCCTACCATTCATAACTATTTTCCAGATCCAGTAGCTGCCTTTGTGCCTCACCACTATGTAAAGTGTCTTCCTACCTCTGGACTTTTACACTAACTTTTCTTCCTGTCTGAAACTCTCTTGTCCAAATATTTGCAGGTACAGTTCCTTTCTTTCACTGTGGTCTAAGGTCACATTGACTCTTTGGAAAGATCATTACAAACTACCTAAATTATGGTGCCCAACATCTGAACTTCTCTTGGAATCATTCCTTTGCTTAGTTTTTGCTGCGCACGTAATGTCATCTACACTTATCCTAATATTACTATGAAACTGTCTGTTTCCCCCAAAAAAAGAATATAAGCAAGAATCTTACCTGTCACACTCAGTGATGAATATTCCAATGCTTGCCACTAAATTGACATTCAATAAAAGACAAAGGAAGAAGGAGGGAAGAAAGGAAGGGACAAGTCTATAGATGAAATTGGAAAATCATCTTATAAGAGGAATATTTTTTCCTTAATATATGTTATTTTCTCCATTTTTAATCAAAAAACTTATTCACAAAAGCAATTCTATGAAGATTTTATGAGATCACTTTTTAGTGTGGACAACTGTAAGTTCTTATCCATAATATTAAATATCTTCAATGACCCTTAAGAGTATGTTAAAATCCAAACGGTATGTTAAGAGTATATTAAATCCAAAAAAATGCAGTTGTTAAAGAACAGATAGATAGCATTGACTTTATTAAAAGTTACTACTCTAAAGAAATATGTGTTGCATTTTTCTTTATTCTATATGCAAAGTAACATTTTTAATCAAGACTGTACTAGCCATTATAAACAACAAAAAGTCAGAATAAGATAGACACTTTCTCCCTTTCTTTGTCCTCTATACCATACTCCATACAACTGACCATTTCCTTTTCTTATAAATATTCTCCTCTGTATTAAGGTATTATTTTCTTATCACTTCATTTTCCTTCTGTCTATAGGTTAGTTTCTTTTTTATTCTCTTTCCCGAGCTCAGCTTCTTCTCCCACCTTTAAAAGGCTGATGCTCCTCAAATTTTCACCTTTGGTCAATTTCCTTCTCTCCCCAAACACTATTTGGTTAATTTTATTTATACTTTTGATCTCAAATTCAGGCTAAGGACCCCCAAACACACACATACGTCTTTAGTTAAGACCTCTCTTGGATTTCTTTTTTATAAATTTATTTGCTTTTCACATGTTATCAGGTAAAGATTCCATTGAAATGTAAACTTAAGCTGTATGAATCTATGTACTGTATAAGGCTATGTGCCCACAATTGTTTAACATTTTAATAAATATTATCTTATTGTATTTTTATAAAACTCTATGAAATAAGCATTACTGCTATTTCCATTTTACAGAAAAGGAAACTGAGACACCTAGTTGATGATACTTGCCCAGGGTCACTAAACTAATGAGTGGTGTTCAGAGGTTACCCATTCTGACAAAGGTCTTAAGATGAATCCTGAACTACTCTGCACCTCATATCAAAGTGGCCAGTGTATTCTACTGATTTTTAAATATCAGTATCTTTCTAATTCATTCTTTCCTTGTTAATTCTGTTACCTTAGTTCAATCAGTTTTAATTTCTTTCCTGAAACACCTCAGTAGCTTTCTCCTTTTCACTGTGCCCCTTCTAACACATTCCTCCCACTGCCAGGAGTGATCTCTCCAATCCTAAGCATGTTACATCCTTGCTGAAAGCTATCCAGTGTCTACCCACTTCGTTCATGAGCAGAGTTTGCATGGCAAAGAAACTTCATCTTCCATCACCTACCAGTGCAAACATAAGGCATACTTAAAATTTCCTGAAAGGTATAATGCTAATCCACAAGTATGTGCCTTTTCAGGCATGTCCTTCATCTTTAAACCATCTACTGGTTAAAAGATATAACCTATCTAATTGTTTTTAATCTTTATGTCTCAACTCTTTTATTGAGGTCCCTGGAAAGCTAGGGTTCACAATTTCTGTTTTTGTACTCTCTGTGTCTCCATGGTACTCGGCACAATGAATGAAAGACAGACACACAAGTAAGATGCTTTATGCTTATCTCTAGTATTCTATCAGACTAATGAGACAAGCACTAAACAAAGTATGAAATTGAGTTTGGTATTTGTGATTCAGCTGTAGCCCTTTAAGCAAAGCTTTGATCTTGAATTTTCTTCTAATTCTAGCATCCTATGATTCCACTCTACGAAAACTCAAATGATACCTTTTGCCAGCACCAGTTGCCTCAAAAGCAGGACCACCTAGAAATGCAATTCCACTCTTTTGGGATTTGGATCAAATGGCATCAGATAGCAGACATATTCTGGCAGCACTCCATGCCAATGTCCACATCTATTAAGTTTGTTTACTAACTAGTCACATTATCTATTTCATGTTGGGATTTCTTTAGGGTGTGGTAAAATTGGACAGATGGGTTGAAAGCCTTCCTTCAGGCATAATGCACATAGGATTGGGCAGATGGGTTCCAATAAGCAACCTCTAGGCTTGGAAAACATGCATACAACACAAAGAAAAAGAATCTACCATTATCTAGTGATGGGTAAAAATATAGTTGGAAATAGAGAAATTTTAAAATAAGACTTGCAATGCATAAAGCAAAATTGGAAAAGTGGCACTGTGTTACTTTCCTTCAAAGGCCCAAACTTTTAGGACATAAGTTAAATATTGTAATAATAAGTGATGCCAGAAACCTAAAAATAACTTTTTAAAAAGATCAAATTTAGCAATAAAAGATGTCAACCTGAAATAAGTTTTCTAGCAACAAACAGGGCCCAGTTTCATTAAGTATTTCTCTAAGTGGGCAAAGAATACTAATTTGGGAGGAAAAGGTCATAATCTAAAAGTATCTCCCCAGTGTGCACAGATAGACTGAAATAATAACATGATAAAACAATTAAGAGGTATTGCATTAAGTTCCCCTGAAGCCCAAGACGAAATAAAATAAACCCTACACAAGTGTGAAACGAGATATGAATTGGAGGTGCCACCTAAAAGATTAGGAATTAGAATTGACAATGTAGTTGGCAAGGCTAACAGCATGATATGACTGGAAAAAGTCAACTGAATCTTTGGCTCTATTAATAGAAGAATTGTACCTGTGTGGATATCTGGGACCCAAAATGTGCTGGAGAACTCCTGCTGACACCTTCCTTTCCACAGTCTGTGCTTCTCTGCCCTGCTAGTTGCCCCACAATTCTCTGGTCCATATGCACTACAAGATGGAGTACTCTCTAACTCTGACATCCACTCAAGTTTGACTATGTGGTAGCAGAAGACAGGAGAGAGGCCAGAGTACTTATCCTATAGGTCCTTCCATGGCTGATTGAGTCCTGGCCATGCAAAAGGCCATTCCACTGTCTAACAATGATCTGCATTCATCACCTCCTCTCCCATCTCTGGATTTCAATAACAACTTCTTTTTCTCTTTCCTTTACAGCAAAGGGTGGTAGGGATTCTCTGCATTACTACCCTCAGGTATGCCCCAACCCCTTTGGATATTTTGCAAATAGCCCTTTTACTTAAATCTCCTCAGATTGTCTAATTTGTATGACATCTATGTTACTTGTGGATCCTGGCTAATAAACTGTTATATATCTGTCATATGCCAAGCACTTAACATAAGCTGTTGCATTTAATGATTTTAATATCCCTCTGAGGTGAGTTCTATTGTTATCTTGCATGTGCTACAGATAAAGAAATGGAGGCGTGGCCAGAGGTTAACGTGTTCGAGGTCAAAGAGAAAGTGGGTGTTCAATGTGGATTTGGTCCCCAGTAATGTGACTTAAAGCCTGTGCTTGTAGCCACTGTGCCCTTCTCACTGTTCAGAATAGGTCAGGTCTCACTTGACAATGCAACTTTCACCTTGGCTTTTTTTTTTTTAATTCTTTTATTGGTACATTTTAGGTACATAATACAGTTACATTTCTCATTGGGAATTGTACCTTTACATAATGCATCTTGGTTCTTATTTTTTCCCCATTCCTAGCCCTCCCTTCACCCCCTCCACCCTTCCCTATTTACAAAAACTTTATTTCCATTTTTTCCATTTCTCAGCATTTTTCCTTTCCCTTCTTTCCTTTCCCCTGCCCCTCCCAATACCCCTAACCCTTTAGACCTTTTCTTCCTATTTTACATTATCAATTATTCATTTTAATTATTGGTACATTTTAGGTATACAATATAATGACATTCATCATTGGAAATTTGTACCTTTACATAATCTCTCTTGGTTCTTATTTTTCACCCTTGCCCAGCCCTCCCTTCAACCCCTCCATTCCTCCCTATTTACAAAGATTTTGTTCCTATTTTTCCATTTTCTCATATAAATCCCATTCCCTTCTATCTTTTCCCCTAGCCCTCCCACTTCCTTCCCCTTTGCCCCTTTTCTTCCTATTTCACATTACCTATTATACATTTTAGTCCTTATTTACACTTTCAGTTTCTTACACCAGAGAAAGTATTCAGTATTTATACATGTGTGTCCTATTTATTCACTTAAGTGTATCGCCTCAATGTGCATCCACTTAGCTATAAAAGTCTCTAATTCCTCATTTTTTATGGCTGAGTAGTACTCCATTTTATTTTAAAAAACCACAGTTTCTTTATTCAGTCTCCAGTTGATGGGCATTTGGGCTGTTTCCAAGTTTTAGCAATCACAAACTGTGCTGCTATGAACATGGGTGCACATATATCACTGTGGTATGATTCTTTTAATTCTTTGGAGAAGATCCCCAGCAGTGGAAGAGCGGGGTCAAGTGGGACTTCCAGTCCTAGTTCTTTGAGGTATCTCCATACTGATTTCCACAGTGCTTGCACCAGTCTACACTCCCACCAGCAGTGGAGCAGGGTTCCTCTTTCCCCACAGCCCCCACAGCATTTGTTATTGGTTGATTTCATGATAGCAGTCATTCTTTCTGGAGTGAAGTGGAATCTCAGCACTGTTTTCATTTGCATCTCTCGAATGACCAGTGATGTGGAACATTTTTTCATGTATTTATTTGCTATTTCTACTTCCTTGTCTGAGAAATGTCTGTTCATTTCAGATGCCCATTTTTGGATTGGGTCTTTAAATTTGGGAGGTCTGGTCTTTTTAAGTTCTTTATAGATTCAAGATAGTAGACCTTTGTCTGAGGGACCGCTGGTGAAAATTTTTTCCCACATTGTGGGTTGTCTCTTCACACTGCTGGTGGTTTCTCTTGCTGTGCAGAAGCTTTTTAATAAGAAGAGATCCCACTGGTTGATTGTTTGTGCTAGTTCATGGGCAACTGAGGAGCCAAACACCCTCACTGGAGGAAAGATAGCCTCTTTAATAAATAGTGCTGGAAAAATTGGGCTTCAACTTGCAAAAGATTAAAACTAGACCTATATCTCTCACCATGCACTAAACTAAAATCAAAATGGATTAAAGATCTAAATATTAAAATAGAAACTCAAACCAATTGGAACAGAGGTTAGGTAGAACCCTTGAAGACATCGGTGTAGGAAAAGATTTCACCTTGGCTTTTTACATTCAGAAGAATTAAAACAAAGATATGTGTACCGCAAGCTAAGAAGAATGGAAGGCTCTTAGAACTCTGAGAAATATGTAGAATGTGCAAATCTGCACACTTTCTGGGAAGCGATTTGGCATAAGTATGAAGGACCTGAAAAGCATGCTGTTATCCTTAGGCCCATTAGTTCCACTTATAAAAGTCTATCCCAAGGCAATGAAATATGAACAGTGACAATTTCTAGGATGTTCATTGGTGAGTGGGTTACATGGATGAAATCTGAAATAATCTAAATGTTTAACAATATAGAAATGCTTAAATGAATCATTATATATCTATGTATATGTACATATTCACATACATACTGTGAAATATAAAAACTATGAAAACTGTGTCTTTAAAGAGATTGAGAGATTCTTACAATGTTAATATACCACCCAAAAATTATCAAACTATGCACTCCATGTTTTAAAGTGTATATGTGCATGCATGTGTGTGTGTGCATATATATATGTATGAAAAATGATTTTGAAATAAAACAACAGAATATTAACAGAATATTAACTGTGATTATATTTACATTTAGGAATATAAGTGATCATTTATTTCTGCACAACTTTCTAAACTTTTTAGTTGCATACAATACACTGGAAATAAAAAGTTTAAAAACACCAATAAATAACTATGAACCATTGTTGAAATAATAAGAATTATTATTAGGTATAAAACCTGAAAAAGAGAACATTAAAGATAGTGTGGCTGGAAAGCTGTGGAGGAGAGGGCTTTAAGTTTATCTTGAAAGGCTCAAGAAGAGCCTTAACCTTCAGAAATTAGAGGGAGATTGGTTAATAAAAGGAGAATTCTGTTGAGATTTTAATCAATGGAAGAAGTTCTCCTCAAAAGGCTTAATTTTGCTATTTCTGCAAGTATCCAAGAAGAGGTTGACTATAATTTTTCAGGAATCTTCTTATAATCATGTGAGCTTCATACAAATAGTTAAGCATAGGATTCTCTCATACCAGAGATAATAAAATGTAGATGAAACCAAACAATGACATCTAATTATTTCCTTCCCATCAGAGATTTCTTTCTCTGGTATAAAGTATTATTGTTTCTGACAATTCTTTTCTAACTTTTCTTTGCAGGGAAAGTAGAATGGCTTATTACATTCAAAAGCAGTTCCTTTGGGAGCAGGGTACATATCTTTCCAGCATTCATACTCATTACCTATATTAGTTCCAACTACATAGTCTACCTATAACACCTCAGGGGTTTGGGGGGTTTTTTTCAGCAGTTGTTTTGTTATCATTGTTTAATACAAGTAAGCCAACATACCAGATCTGCTTAATACACCACTCCAGATCCAACCCAACTTGAACATCTGGGGCCTCAGGCACATACCTTACTTCTAGTTAGATAATCTTAATCTCCTAGCACCTACTATGTTTTCTAGCTCCTCCACTAGCTTCCCACAGAGGTACAAAAATAAAAAAGGACAGGGTCTAGGTAGATCAGATGTATTGCTGACTTTCTCCCAACCATCTGATCAATATTGTCTCAAGATATGCTAACTCTATGAGGCTTCTCTCATGGCACCCTGCATAAGCAAGGGAACAGCCGTGTTTCCCTGAGAGGCTATGGGCACCTTCTGTTTTCCCTCTCTTCTCTTTTCCTCTCTCTCTCAGGCCACTGGAATTGTCTGCTCCCAGCAAAATATTAGCATACAAGCTTTGGTCTCAGGTTTGAATTTTGAGAAAACTATATTGACAAAATAATTGAAATTGTATTTTGAGGTAGGTGATTAGAGGAACTCAAGTCTATCCTATGCTATCTCTTGCAAGAGGGAGCCACATAAATTCTGATACAAATAACTAACAGGAGAACTGATTTACAACCTGGTGAGGAAAGAAACCCTGAAATGATCAAAAACACAGATTGATGACAGAGGGTGGGCATAAGAGAATGAGCAACAGAAGCCACCTCTGTTCACATCTAAAGCTCTCTAGCAAACTCACTTCTTGCCTTAACCCTCCCCACCTCTGTTAAGCAGCCACTTGACGCTACCCTTCCTGCTCCAGAATCCTTTTCCACAGAGCTTCATCCTCATTGCGCTTTGAATCCTCGAGCCTTTACTCACCCACTTTCAGCTCCCCTCCTGCAATGACCAGGCATGCCACACTCAAAATATTGCTCCTGTTCACAGGAAATTCTAGAGTCCCCATCACATAGAGGCCCTTGAGGAATGGAAGATCAGTATCCACGAGAACAGTCTTGTCTGGAAAAGAAAAGGAAATTGCTCAGATGTATACCTAAAACAGGAATCATCTTCTCTCTTCTAGTGATTTTTCCTGGCATTCTCCTGGGAACTCAAGAGCTGCTTACATTACAGCCTACGCCAGGACATGTGCAGCAACTAAAAGAACAAATAGTCTGCCAGAGGCAAGGTCTTATTTTAAAGGCCATGATTAGTAAGTGTTGCCATTGCTTAATACAACAAATGTCTTGGCCAGAAGGCATGGCTTATGCCGCAAGCTCACCACACTGCAAACTTCCTACCCTTTGTCCCTTTCCCTTCATTTTTGGCCCCAGTTTCAGGAAGGTACATGACATTGGTCTCTGAAGAGAGATTATTTTGATGTAAATCCCAGCCCTGCTACTTAATATACATGTAGACTGTATCTGTTATCTCTTCTGTGAAATGGGAACAAAAATACTTCATGCATAGGGTTTGGGGGAGGGTGAAATGAATTAACAGATCTAAAGTGCTTATAAAATATTAGTAAGCCTCCTACTATTCCCTAATTCCCACTGGGCAAGGCAAAGGGCATCATCCATGTTCTGTAAGGGGTACACACTGTCCATTTGTTTGGCATACTGATACTGCTCATGGACAATTTAGAACCATAATTCTTTTTTTTTTTTTTGGTACCAGGGATCAAACTTGGGACCTTGTAGGAAGTGGAACTACTGAGCTAAATCCCCACCCAAAACCATAATTCTTCAACTTCCATCTCAGAAAAGCCATTTCCATAAAACTTCAAAAGAAACAATCATAGATTTTTGTCTGAAATTAACAATAAAGTATCATATAAATGAAACCTCTCAACTGAAATAGTAAATATTTCATGTATGCAAAAGTATTAAGTGTTATTTTCTGAAGCTTAGTGGTAATTCCAGTAAATGTTTCTGCTTAAATTTTAAGTACCATAATCACTGACATATGTAAAGATTTTTAAGGCATTCTTTTGGTAACATAATCTAATTTGTCATTCCAGGAAACAATGCACCCTGCTGCTCTTAAGGACTTGTTCAAGCACATTAACTTCTCATAAGTTATCTTTCCTAGCCCTTATCTGCTTCTTTAGTTATAAGACTAGCTATGACTCCTGCAACATAGGGAGTAGGACTGTAATTTTCCTCTTGGCATCAGTAAGTGTCTACTTTGCAGCCTCTTTTCATCACTATGAGTTGTGACCAATCAAATGTAGGCAGAGGGCTTTGTGGATCCAATGAGGAGACCGGGAATGCCTTATTATCACAGGCAAAACAGCTTGCATCCTAATGGGCAGTGGGTGATTTTGATGATACTGGACCATGACCATACTTTGAGAACCACTACTCTGTGTCCAACTGAGGGGGTGGGGGGCGAGCAACAAGTGCAACTCATTCTTCAAACTCCAGTGACACCTTCAAGCATACTTACATCAGAGCACAAAAATACATTATTGATATCACATACATACATTGCTTGTGTAACACAGTAACTCCTACTGGGCTGGTGATCAGTGTAATTATGTTTTCCTCTCCAAGTGTTAGAGGAAGAGACTATTCATTTTTTAAAATCCTGTATGCTTATTGTAATATAAAGATACTAAATAAATGTTGCACAAATCTGTTGAGTTCAGTCCCCTACATAACTTGAATTCAAAGAATTCATCACTGACTGATAATGGATGATCGGGCTAAATAAACACAAATATATATCTCACTCTCATCTCATCTTACTTTTCAAAATGTTCAAACGAAAGAATGAAGTATCAAGAGAATGTTCTAAGTTTGGTGAACATTTTATGGGATTTTGGCTTCAAGATAAAAACCATGTAAAGCAGATATTTTTAAAAACAAGAGTTTCATAAAAATGGACTTCATCTGCACCAAACTATGGCCTATTTCACCAATTTTGAGCTATTGAACTTGACTGCACAAAACAATAGAATTGATTCAATGAACTCTTTCTGTCATCCACAGAGTTACACACACACACACACACACACACACACACACACACACACACAGAGCAGGTGCTCTGAACATGCTTCTGAGCTAAAATATGATTATTTAAATTTCTCCTTCTGGTCTTTATCATACTACCCCTCCTATAAAAAGGTTTTTCTTTTTAATTGTCCTACCCACTCCAAGTATACCACAAATTTCCCAGCAGTTATGGAGAGATTAACCATCATAAGTGCATAAGGATAGGAGCCACAGCTGGCCATCCTCACTTCTATGTTCTCAAGGTGCAGAAGAATATCTAGCCTGCAGTAGATTCTCAAAAAGAACAGCCATCAAAAGATACATAGGTATATACAGTCCAGTGGCTATCAGAGGAAAATGGTAAGATGAAGACAAGAGTGGAAACATTATTCTTATTTCTTTTGATGCCATACTTTTTACATTTCAATTTCCTGGATTCATCTATCCACCATTTTTTGTTGTTGTTGTCCTTCCTCTCCTTCTCCAAGGCATGCCAAATCTGATAAATTGGTAGGAAATCAAAGATGAGTGAAATGTGTTTACCATCATCAGACAAAGAGAGTTAAACAAAATAAGTACAATAAGACAGTGTTGAAATAATTATATGGCCTTCAATTTTATGGAGGTTGATCCTATCTTCATCCCAAGCTACTTCAAATTGCAGTCCGTCAATGTGTCTAACACAATTTCTCTGGAGTTAAATAAGCATATGCCTTCTAAAATTTTTATAAGAGGATTTTCCTTATAATCACAACAATAAAGATTACAATAACATAAGCAAAAGAATTCACAATAATGAAGCCTCCAGAGCAGAGCAGCTGCTAGCCCAAATTGACCACTTTTCAGCTATGATGACAGCTGTGAAGGTGCTCTCTTTATTCTAGGTGTGAGTTGGGATCAATATGGCACGTTCTCCAGGCATATGAATTATTTCCAATAAAATGTTGGCAGAATTGAAGTCTGACTTTTCTTTAGAAGCAGCATCCTTTCTGTGAAATTACCCAACACATTTCAGAGGAATCACTCAAGAATCACTATAAACCCACTAAATAAACATTAATGATGGAACACTTCTAATTTAACTGTGGCCCAGTGCTTTTCACTTCATCCCCACTTGGCCATGGCTGTTCCATCCCACTCTGTCAATGACCAATCTATCCTACTCGAGAGAATGAGCCCTGGCATATGGAGGGAACCATCTGGAATTTCTGTTGCTCAATGGGAGGCTGATAGGGGAGCTGATCTGGAAAGAGACTCCAAAAAGAATTAATGAGTTACAGATGTAATTAAAGACTGCTTTCCCCCCAAAGGGGCCCAGGACCAGCCATGGGGTGGTGCCTCTTGGTTCCGAATTATATCCTCTTATCACTTGTTCATCCATCAAGCACTAAACACCCACCATCTTTATCCTAGCAACCTTGCCAAAAAATGTGTGGTTTTGTTCCTGAAAGAGTTCTATTGTGACAATTAGAAAGATAAAGCTTTAGAAAAACATTGGAAATTTAACACTAAGAAGAATCCCCTCAATTTCTCCATGCAGTAAATGTAATCACAACAAAAATAATAACAAAGAAGATCTAGTCTTTTATAAATGCATTAACTACCCACCAGACTAGAAAACCTAAGCCAAATCAAAAGACAGATGTCGCTGACAAAAGGCTAGGGCTTCTTTTGTATCAGGAATAATTTGATGGCAATAGTTACAAAGCACCCAATGTAATTTCAGCACTAGATTTAAACTCTTTTATTTCCAGCAAAGTTTTGGAATGAAGGTCACTATTGTGTAGCATTCCAAGGGTCTGACACTTGTCTCAATCCTGTAGAATTGAGATCAAGGGCAAAGGGCACTGATCATTGGAATAATGATAGGGTCACAGGAATAATTTAGGGGAGGCAGAGCCACTGTCTGTATGTTATTCACTGTATCAGGCCCCATAACGTAGGTGGTGAAGAGTTTCCACTACAACCCTGCCATTGTCAGAAGGACAGCCTGCACCAAGTTTGGACATTGTTGAGACTTCTGAGGAAGAGCAATGGCACGCAAAGGCAGAGCAGGACATACAAGAACCATTTGTACACTGCTATTTTCCTGCGCCTTCCATATTCATGGTTTTGTTTCTATGTTTAGTCTTGGCTGCAGTATTTCTCTATAAATATGTGAACCAAAGGAAAAGTGAGTTTTAATTTCATTTGAGTCACTATTAACTGATCTAATCCTCCTTCTTAAAAAGAGAAGATTTTTTTTAGCTCAAAAGTGACTACCTGAAATACTTTTAAAATACATTTTACACAATGATTTGTGGTGTTTTCTTTCCTTTATAATCTTATTCAGCTTTTGGAGAATCTTATGATTCACTCAGATAGTCTCACAATTTATAAAGATGGCTAACACACCAAAGAAACGGGCTCCAAAAGTCATGGAAGCTCTCATACGTAACTCATTCAGAGGAATGAAAGGTTAACATGATTATAAATTAGTGTCCAGTAGGTTAATTTACTGAAATGAAGGTATTTGGTTTTCAAGTTTTCCTTCTTTTGTGGAAAAAAATTGGACAAAAAAGTGCTAGAAGATAAGGATGCAGTCTTTCTATAAATGAACTCTTTTCAAAGAGCTGCAAACTTTATAGCCTGCCAATTTCATCAAATCCTCACAGGTGGGCTTTTTTTACTCTATTCTGCATACCATTTTTTCAAACTGGTCTTAAAAATAGGCAGAAGAGGCAGTTTGCAAAGTACCCAGAGGCACAGGATTCAAGACTGAAAGCCAGTTTTCTAACACCTTCACAAAGAACCATCTGCCATCCACCTACCTGGTGGGGTGTCTGTGTGTGTGTGTGTGTGTGTGTGTGCATGTGCATGTGTGTGTGTGTGTGTGTGTGTGTGAGAGAGAGAGAGAGAGAGAGGATGAAAGTAGAATGACCCTCCTCACTCAATAGGAAGAGACCCATTGAACTTTGTTTAATAAATTCCTATTCCACCTTCTATATACACTCTCTGTGTCTTTCTCAATCACACACAGACATGCATAATTCACATAGTAGAATCAACACTCTAAATTATGATATTTTAATTGATCGATAAAATGTTTAACATACAATGTTTATCTCTTCCTCTAGACTATACCATCTGTTCTTCAAAAATATTCTGAATCTATTTAGTAGGAACATCTTTAAGTAAAATTACCAACTATATCAGATCCATCTAGGGCATCCCAAATTCTGAAAGGAAAATGTCAGAGAGTATTGCTATTTTCATAAAAATAGAGAAAACCTGTGCCTTCTTTCTTACCAGGTTTGCTTTGCTTCTCATCTAGAGATGATGTTTTGTGGCTTTTCTCTCTATAAGCCCTCAAAGATTTCAGAGCAGCTAAGTGTTGCTGTTTGAAACTAGGTGCATGTTGCTTTTCTCTCTGAGATAGGTCAAGTCTCAAGAAAGAAGGGAAAAAACTCAAAACACCAAAACTCTATATTGCCTAGAAAGCCTAAAAATAAAGAACATGTATTCTTACATGTTTGAGTTCAAATGTTAAACTATACTTTGGCTTTATCTGCATAATTCTATCGCATGTGCTCATCATTGAGTCTAGACTGATCTGCAGTTTGAGGATAAAATCACTTTCCAATTCTAATGGTGAATATTTTTACATATGTGACAAGATTAGACTGTTAATTCTTAAGTGATCCAATTATTAAATTTATACATGTTATAATTTGTGTTAAAGCCAAACTAGGCATCAAACTTAGCTCCTATGAGGGTTTTCATTTTCATTTGTTTCCTTAAAAAACATTTAGACCAACTTATGATAAATTAATATACTTTTGCACTTTAACCCTGAAGAAAAAAAATGAAGTAATGCATTCTTGAATGAAGCTCTTTAGACCAAGGTCCATGTAACAAACATTGTGTTAAATGTGTTTATTTCCCCCATCAGCTCTTTTCTTAAAAATAAATCATCTCTTTTAATTTCTGCTCAACAATAGAAAAGGCAGTAAGTACAGCAAACTGTGAGGTTCTTTCTTTTTCTTCAATATTATTGAATTTTTAAGCTTTCAATTGTTTCTTCTTGCTGCAAAATACCAAAACATTATTAAAATCCTTAAAGATAAATACATGCATACATTTGTTTTTTAAATAATTATTTTATAAATACATAATTGATGCTTGAGAGACCTTAGAATATACTATCTAATAAATATTGAATAAATACTGCACATTTAATATATTGTCTCAATTTTATAATTTCTGAGCAAACCAGTCTATATGTTATGCTCCTAAGTTTGTGCAGTGCTTATAGTCTATATAAATTCAAAATAATTCCTGTAGAGATGTTCAATGTCTTCAATATTTCCATACTTTCCATAATTTTGCACTGTCCTAAAACTTTAAGATGTATATGTGTCTGAATTTCAATAAACCACATGTATTCAACACAAAGTAGAGTTTTCAAAATCAATTGCTTTCTGTTTGAGTTCAAATACTGTCCTGGAGGTGATGAAATTTCATAGAATTCTTATTCATAATTTTAAGTATTCTAACAATAATATCCACATTCTGCAATATCTTTCCAATGTCCCAATACTCTAAAATATCTTCATATTGCCTCGCCAAGATACTAAAATCCTTATCTTTACAGTTAATCCTCTTTCTAATCCAGAGTGTCCAGCAGTCTCCAAGAGAATACAATGGTACCTTGGTTCACAAACTCAATTCTCTCCACGATTCTGGATTCTGGTCACAAACCAAATTGGATGAGAACCCTGAATCAAATTTCCCCATAAGGTCAATATTGAACCTAACCAGTAAATTTGATTTGCTTCTCATCTAACTCGGTTTGCGACCAGAATCTTGGAAAGAATCAAGTTCATGAACTGAGGTGCCACAGTAGTGTATAAAGAAAAGCATTACAAATGACTAAAATTTTGTTCATTCATGCATTCAGCAAATATTGAGACCTTGTCAAGACACTGTGATGTGTGACAAAAAAAATCATTAATTAAAATAAGGCCCCCTTTGTATACAGAAGTAAATATACTGATAAGATTGATCAGGTGAGTTTTGGTGGAAGGAAGAAGTAGACTTGAAGCTTTTTTAAAATGTTGTACGAGTCAATAAGCAGAATAACCATGTCAAGGTCCAGGCAATATTTCAAAACAAGGAAGATTGTGTCTGTTTCTCCTGAACTTCTAATGCCCAGCCATCTCTGAGAAATAATGCCCTAATTTGCTCATAACTCCCATTGGCCAGAATCCCCTGACTATCTATCTACAAAACACATATCCAAGAGTCTAAGTAGCTTCAGTTTCAGACATTTTTGAATTGTGTCCCAATTTCTTCTATAGTATGCTCACTGGTACATAACTATGTAGAGAAATATTTCATGGACTCGGTAGTAAAGATCAGATGAAATAAAGCACATTCAATATCAGCTATCACCTCTTTCCTATATCAAACATATGCTTGAGTATACCTGTTATTTCACTGTTGACTAAACAAAAGGGACACAAATCCAACCCTTGTGAAGCGTATTTTATATAGGAAATGGATGTTAAACATAATCACACAAATAACTACAAAGGAACAAACTGTATAAATTGGTAGAAAGGAAAATGTATAATGCTAATATAGTAATAGTGAGGTACCAAGGATAAAAAGACTGATACCTGAAGTATGAGTAGCAGTTAACTAATTTAGAGGAACAGGAAATAGGAAAAGTGAGAAGTGGCTAAAAAAAAAACTGTCTATATTCAAAAGAATGTGAATCTGCAAGAACAACTGAGCTGCAGAATTCATAGAAGAAAAATGGAGATGAAAGCTGAAAAAGCAGGCAGAGTGCAGGTCAGGTCAGAGTCTGGCAGGTATATAATAACAATGAGAAAACCATGAATGCCTAGCACAGAAAAGAATGAAGGTTCATTAAAAAGTTCCAAATAGAAATCTAAGTGGTTAAACATAAGATCAAAAGTATGGGCAGCAGAAACAACCAGTGAAAGACACAGTGTCAGATCTAAAGGACAGGGCTGTGGGAAATGATTAATGCATGAGAAATACTTTAAAAACATAAAGAGACACAAAAATGGATCCAACAGTTGCTAGATGTTTCAAAGAAAACTAATGTGAAGAGTGATTATAACTAATGAAAAATCAGAAGGCAGCACAAAAGGCATAAAAACCTGTTTACAGAAGTAATAGAAAACTTTCCAGGTATGAAGAATTTAACACACAGATAAGTGAAGCATATAGAAATCCTAATACTCATGATAAAAAAAAACTTCATGCCACATAATAATTAAAATACAAAGCAATGAATTATCTATAAGAGGAAACCCAGAATTGTAACTGACTTCTTTTATAACTGACTTCTTACCAAAAACATTAAAGGCAAGAAGAGTTTGGAATGAAGTGTTTTGTGCAAAAATAATGAATAAAAAATAAATAAAAATAGAAATTAAAAAACCATCAACCCAGACCATTAAATCCTACAAAAGTATCTTTCAAAATCAATGAAGAAACAAGATATTTCCATGATAAAGAAAATTTAAAGAAATTCATGACCCCTTCAACAACACTTTAAAAAATTCTCAAGGATATCCTAGAAGGAGACAATGAAGCTAATGATGCCAAAAGGTTCAATAAAATGTATATATCAAATAGGAGTACCAATTAAGTAGATGGGAAAGAAAGCAGAACAGCGATAGGAAAATAATACAATGACAGGTGTAAGTCAATTGCTATCAAATATAAACATCAGTGTAAATGGACTTATTCAGCAATTAAAAGACACCAATTAGCAGAATGGATAAAGAAACAAAATTCAACAATGTGCTGTATAAAGAAACACATTTAAATCAAAAATAAATTCATAGACTAAAAATCAAATCATGGACTAAAAATTAAAGCAATATTCCATGGAACCAGAACCCAAAAATAAACAGCAGTAGCTAGTCCATTTTCAGACGAAGTGGACTTTAAACTACAGATGATCAAAAGAGGCAAAGTGAGGCATTACATATTAGTTAACAGAACTATTCAGCAGGAAGAGATAACAGTTATAAACATATATGCACCAAACCATGGTGTACCCAACTACATAAAACAACACTAATAGACATAAAAGATCAGATAAACATCACTACATTTATGAAGGACCTCAACGCCCCATTATCACAAATAGATAAATTAAATAAAAAATCAACAAAGATATATGAGTTGAATAAAACCTTTTAATAAACAGACTTAATAGATATATATAGTGTTCCAACCAATAAAACAATAGATCACACATTCTTTTCAGCAGCACATAATACTTTCCCTCAAATTTACCACATACTAGCTAATAAAGCACTCCTAAGTAAATGCAAAAGAATTGAAATTTTTTATCATGCATACTATCAGATCCCAGAAATAAAACAATAGATGCTTGAATAATCAATGGGTCACAGAGGAAATTAAAGAAGAAATATGACAGTTGCTAGAATTAAATGATAATGCCAGAACAAATACCAGAACATATGGGACACAATGAAAGTTGTCCTATGAGGAAACTTTATAGTATGAATTCCCACATTAGAAAAACAGAACAAGCCCAAATAAGTAACCTAACAATGCATTGCATGGTCCTAGAAAAACAAGAACAATGAAAATCCAGAGCTTGTATAAGGGAGGAAATTATAAAGTTCAGAGCAGAAATCAATGAAATGCAGATTTAAAATCTGCAAAGAAAAATGAATCCAAGATCTAGATCTTTGAAAGAATAAACAAAATAGATAAAACCTTGGCCAATCTTACCAAAAAAGGAAAGAAAAAAGACAAATCAATGTAACTAGATAAAAAACTTCACAACAGATACCATCAAAATTGAGAAAATTATTAGCAACTACTTCACAAACATATATGCCAAACAATTGGAGAACTCAGAAGAAATGGAGAGATTCTGAGATACATATGAAACTTAACAAAGACAACTTAAAAATTGTGAACAATTCAATAACAGGCCATGAAACTGAAGCAGTTATTTAAAACACTACCAACTAAGAAAAGGCCAGGATCTGATGGATCACAGACAAATTCTAGAAGAGCTGCAGGGAGGCTGTAACACCAACACTCCTCAAACTCATTAACAAAATGGAGAGGGAAAGAGTACTTCCAAAATCATTTTTAGAAGCTACCTTTATCCTGATCCCTAAGTAAGATCAGAATCCAATCAAAAAAAGATCCAACCAAAAGACTAGTCTCTCTGAAGAACATAGGTGTAAAAATTCTTAACAAGATACTGGCAAACAGAATGCCATAAATTATCACAAAGATCATACACCATGACCAACTAGGCTTCATCCTAGGGATGAATGTTTTAACAGATGCAAATCAATTAATGTAATCCATCTCATAAACAGAAGCAAGGACAAAAATCACATCATCTCAATAGAACACAAAAAGGCTTTGACAAAATCCAGCATCCATCCATGATTTTAAAAAAAAATCTGAAGAAAATAGCTATCTAAAACACATTTATGATGAGCCTATGGCCAACATGACATTAAATGAGGAAAAATTGAAACCATTTCTTCTAAAATCACAAATAAGACAAGGATGTTCATTATTACCACGCCTGTTCAACAAATTCCTCAAAACATTAGCCAGAGCAACCAGGTAAGGGAAAAAGGGAAAGGATACATATAGAAAAAGACAAAATCTTTATTTAAGGCCCCAAAAACTCCACCAAAGTACTCCTAGTAATGACCAAATTTAGCAACGTAGCAAGATACAAAATAAACACACAAAAATCATTAGCATCCCTATACACCAATAATAACTCACTGAAATAGAAATTAGGAAAACAATATTATTCACAGTACCATCCAAAAATTACTTGAAAATTAACCTAACCAAAGAAGTGAAAGACCTCTACCAAGAAAATTGCATCACTGTGAAAAAAGAACATCATAAATGATATCATAAAATGGAAAGATAATGCCTTTTCCTGGATAGGCAGAGTCAAAGTAATCAAATTGGCTATATTTCCAAAACTGATATACAGATTTAATGCCATCTCAACTAAAATGCCAATGGCATTTCTTACAGATCTAGACAAAACAATCCTAAAATTCATATGGAAGAAGAAGGGACCTTGAATAGCAAAAGCAAAACAGAGTAACAGAAGCAAAGCAAGTGGCATCACAATCCCAGACTTGAAGTTATACTCTAAGGTTATGGTGATTAAACACACAGTACTGGCACAAAAACAGGCAAGTAGATCAAAGGAATAGAATAGAAGAAGCAGAAACAACCTCATTCACATTCAACTATTTAATCTTTGACAAAGACATACACTGGAGGAAAGATCACTTCTTCAATAAATGATGCTGGAAAAAATGGATATCCATGTGGATGCAAAAGAATGGAGTCAAGAGGGCTGCGCAGGCCCTACCGAGGTCGCGAGTCATGCAGAATATGCCAAATCAGCCCACGCCCGGGCAACAATCCACTGGACGCCCCCCCATCCCGCTCCTCTGTACAGCCGCCTGGTTCCACACTACAAAGACACAGAGGACACTGGACCACCAGACCACGGTACTGAGTCCTGCTGTTCCCGACCCAGAGGTAGGGGCTTCTGAGCCGCAGTCCCACTGTTCCTGGTCCAAAGGAAGGGCTTTCCCAGCCACCATCCCTCCTGCTGCTCCCAGCCCAGAGGAAAGGGCTTTTGGGCCACCTTCTGTCCTCCCGCTACTCCTGGCCCAGAGGAAGGGGCTTCCAGGCCACCATCTCTCCCACCACTCCCGGCCCAGAGGCAGGGGCTTCTGAGCCACCATCCCACTGCTCCTGGTCCAGAGGAAGGGGCTTCCCGGCCAGCAGCCCT
>NW_004624855.1:4293811-4312670 GCF_000247695.1 Heterocephalus glaber | reverse complement strand
TCGGTGACGATTGAGTGCCCCTGCTCGAGCTTGAATAAACGACCCTCGTGTGTTTACATCGGAATCGGCTCCTTGATGGTCTTTGGGGACTTCGCGATCTGGGCACAATAGGCACTATAAAATTAAATTTGCTCCTTTTGACAATTGGGTTCTTTAGGTTTCTGTAAAAATTAACCTATTTTCAACAGAAAACAGGAGAAAAGATCATTTAAGTTCAAAGTATGACCGTACCATTGATTTCATAATGTTAATTTTCTAATTTTATATTTTGTCACTTAATTTTAAAATTTTATATGGAACATAATATTACATAGAATATACCATACATACAAGGGTGCCATATATAGCACATATTTTATTCTCACATATCTTTAAAGGGAACCCTTACTATAATAAACACTACTATAATTTTGAAACTCAAATAAATGTCAGCATGCCATTCAGTGAAGCAAATCAACTGAATGAATTAAAGCAGAGAGAAGAAGATTCATTCAGGACAGTGATTAGGTGACATGCCCACATCCATGGGACGACAGAGTTGGCTAAACGGAAGCTCAACCTCTTCCCTGGCATCAGCAGGGATGAAGGAGGGCAGGGATGGCAAGGGTGCTCTTGGTCCTCTTTCTAGTATAAGAAGAGCAGCTCAGGGCGAGTCAAAGTGGTGGAAGCAAAATGTTTCCTCCTGCGAGCCAGGACACTTACAGGGCTCCTAGGAGAGTCTGTGCTCAGAAGTTTTTCCCACAGGGCTGGGGATTTAGCTCAGTCACGCCACTGCTTGCCTTGCAAGTACAAGGTCCTCAGTTCAATCCCTGGTACCAAAAAAAAAAGAAGAAGAAGAGGAAGAGGAGGAGGAGGAGGAGGAGGAAGGAGAAGGAGCAGGAGGAGGAAGAAGGAGGAGAAGGAGGAGGAGGAGGAGGAGGAGGAGGAGGAGAAGAAGAGGAAGAAGAAGAAGTTCTTCCTGCATTACTAGAAGTCTTGCATGTCAGAGACATACTTGGTTTTTGAGGAGCAAATTTTTCTGCCCCCCACCCAGAGAATTTAGAAGTCAGCAATGTGGGAACCTGTCTACATTAGAGGTATGTATATCAATTCTTTTGCTAGAGGTGGCTTTGCTCAACAAAATTCCTATTTATAAAAAATGTTCCTTCATTGGATAATATCTACTTCTCTCTTCCATAGGCTTTAATAAGAAAATTGCCAATGTGGTGAGGACTGGAATTACCAATATCTAAACGAATGGAAGGTCTGGAATTTCCAACACTTAAACAGTTCCTGGGAATCTCTCCACACATCCACTTTCCTGAAGCTTCTCTGACAAAGTGGTCACAACAATGAGAACCCACTGGTCCTGATAATGTGCTCCAGGATGGCAGAGAGGTTTTGTCCGTTGCACTTCTGAGCTAGCTGGGCCAGGCCTGGCAGAGTGCAGAAAGCCCAGCACATCTGGGCAACTCTCCTGTGTGGTTCTGCAGTCACCTCCTCTCCACACTGCCAGGCCTTGCCCACCGTAGCTGAAGCAGACAAAACCCCAGCACAATCTGGGTAGAGCAGTGCTCTTTTCCAAGACAGTAAATTGCCATCAGGTGATGTTATCATGTAAATAAAGAGAGGCAAACAGATGCTGTAGATGATCTGGGGCTCGTGCAGCATTACTGATGTGACAAATGAAGAAAGGTGAGGACAAGCCCTTAGGCACGCAGAGCAGGCTCCAGAATGCACAGCAGCCAGGCAAATAGAGTCCTGACCCAAGTAATGAAACTAAAATCAAAGAGCCACACACCACAAACAGTATTTTATTAATCATGTATCATGAATTTCCAAATCTCAAGAAATGCTTGTAAGACTCATGCATTCCTACCTACCTTTCATTTAACATCGACTTCACAAGGGTGTTACCTAACTATATTGCCCTGACCTTGTGTCACAGCCTTTGATGGGCTCTGTTTAATTCCTCCCTTATGTTTATGCATGATCAGTGTAATGAATTCAAAAGAGCAAGGAACCCAGAGGCCAAGACTTTGTACCATCTCTATGAGTTCTGAGCTTCTTGGGCATGTCTCTTTGAGCCCATTCTCCTCAGGTTTAAATGAGAAAAAACTGGCAGGGAGCTTGAGTTCTTCTCAGCATTTATCTTCCCCTTTGTAGTCATGAGAAGTCTAGCTTTCAGCCGAGTACACAGTCATCTAGTAGAAAGACTACATTTCCCATATTCTTTTCCACTTACATATGACCATAAACATTTGAGAAGCAGCACATACTGCGTCTTCTTCTGGAAGATATACAACTCATAGGATCACGTAAAAGGCTTTGAAAACATCAGATGCAAATAAATTTATCTATCTGTTTAATCCACAATGGTCTACACTTATTCGACTTATCTTGTGATATTTATAGGGCATTAGTTCTTTGGGAAACATTTTGAGAAATGCTGAGCAAATTTATTGTGAGTAATCATTAATATCTAAAAGGTTGTTTTTAGCCTTATGATATGAACTGTAATTGGATTCACTTCCTTTCCAACTCAGATCCCCATGCTGGGTGCTTTCATCACTCTGAATGCTTCCTATAGCACATGCCAGATTTACTAGTTGATAATTACTTGTGTGATTACATTCTGTGTCTCCCTCTGGGCAGTAAGATTCAGGTAGATACTGGAACTGTTTTGCTTACCATTTTATCCCCAACATGAGGCCAAGCGTCTGGCACATAATAAATTATATGTCCAGTAAACAGTTGCTCAATGAATATATGATACCTGAGCTCACAATTTAATAACACACATATTTTGCAAAGGGCACTTATGGAACAAGCATAAATCAATTTTGGAGAAAAGACAATGCTTATTTCAAAGAGGGCTTCTAATTCGTTAGCTCTTTAGCTCTTTTGCATAGTCATGAGGGGCATTAACTCTGCTAGGGTTCCATGTAATCCTAATGAACCAAACAAGAGATTCCTCTTCTAAGGAAATATTATTTAATACACATAACAAATCCTGAGTAACATAGACCTAAGGATAAAATTGGAGATTTATAATGTGTTTGAAACAATAGAAAGAAAACCTCAGAAATGTCAGCATGACCCACCTCTGGGCTCAACTATCCTGGATGTCTAAGACCACTTCTGTGGCAGGAAATTAATGTTGGCCACTGGCTGGCGTTTATCTGGGGCTCCCAAGCAGCCTGACAGACATGGGCTTTTCCACATGGTTCCACGTTCCTAGAGCTTGAGGACTATTCTCAAAAGGGAGCACCCCAATAGCAACTGAGACACCCAGCGAAAGGGTCTTCTTGTAACTTTGTCTTTGAGCTCGCACAACTTCACTTGTACACTCTGCCAGTCAAGCAAGTCACTGAATCCAACACAGATCCACAGGAGGGGAATGAGCCTTTACTTCTCCATGAGAATGCATGCAGAATTTATAGCAGCCCTTCCTGGAGAATACCGGCAATGATGACATTGAAATCATGATAGTTATTAGATCTAGCAACAGTTATTGTTATTGAATTTTTATAAAAACATATTATTATATCACAACTCTTATTTTTAATATTTTCATAGCTGTATCTATATAACTGGTTTCTTTTGTAATCCTAACTGCATTATTTTATGTGTCAAAAACATTAAGAATGGATTGAGGCTTTACTCGACTGTTGAAAGGAACCTAGGCACAAAAATATTAGCAACCCCTGGGCAGAGTAATATGTAGAGACCTAAGGGTCAGCAGGAGCCAACTATGCTATCTCTGCCCCACTGACCCATCACCATGTGTAATGCCTCATCATGTGGCCAAATTCCTACCTTTAAACCTCTGCCTGTGAGGAGACTACAAAAGCCCCTCCAGGGAGTATAATCAACTCAAGAAATGGCAACTATACCTAAACCAATAATGGGGAAATCATGAATTATTTAATTCTACATTCCAAAAATATCTGTGTGGAAATCATACCATACAGTAAAGAGAATAAGAAGTAATTCAATTAGAGCAAGTGAATAAAGCCCTGCTGTACATTAAAACCTCCATGGCAGTGTTCCTTCCCTGGCTCTGCTTCCCCACTCCTTACGAGGAGAATAAAGCACATGTGCAATCACTCAAGTCCCCTTCTCCTGTGAGAAATGCTGTCTCCTCAAAAAATATTAATTCCATGAGAGAAACTTTGTGGAGGAATGAAACTAGGTATAATATGTTTATGTATTTTAAGTTGAGGAAAAATTTCCTTAACCCTCAGCAAATTTGTTACAGTGCAAATCATAGGATATGGGGTTAGTATGAACTTTAAGGGTGATTCTCACCAGGGTGACCTACGTGCCCTGGTTTGTCTCAGATTTTTCAGGTTTTATCACTAAAAGTCCTATGTCTGAGGAAATTACTCAGTCCTAGACAAATCAGGGTAACTGGTCATTAAGTTTTGAATGATTTTAAAGAGATTAGTTCCTAATATCAACATCTCAAAATAAATATCAAAATTCATGGATGCTTCTGTCAATATTTGAAAAATGGGAAAAACTGACCAATGTGCTGCAATGGACAAATGCTACCTGTTTTACATAATACAAACTTCAGTTCTACCAGAATTGAACTCCTTATAGGAATTATACATAATCCCTCAATTTTTTCTAAAAATATTTATCATGATGTTTTATGTTTTCATAACGTTGTACTTCTTTAGGAAATAACAGTGATATTTTATAGGGCATAACCTATTCGGTTTTTGGTTTTCTTGTTGTTGTTGTTTTTGGTACTGGGGATTGAACTCAGGACCTTGTGCTTGCAAGGCAGGTACAGTGCCATTGAGCTAAATCACTGACCCTAACCTATTCTATTTTCTGATGAAGGAATTGAACTTGCAAACTATCAAAGTCAGCTGGACTGAGCCTTTCACATGAGCCAATTAATTTGGATCACTTAGCAATATTCTAACCAGAAAACTACCAATAACAACCTTGCTACCACACAAGAAATCTGTGATCTCATTCTAAAGTAATTGCTTTTAATTTTAACAAAGATAATAGTGGATAATTGAAGACATGGATCCAATCCAGATGCATGATACTATAAAACTAGCAAGAGATGTTACATTAGATTTTGCATTTGATTTGTAGGAGCCACCTGAGTGTATATAGTTTATTCTCATGCAATTTCTAAATTACCATCCTCTTAATCCTCTTTGGTCTACTGTTAATAATCTCTGTCATTGTTTCTTCTCTGATAAGGTTTCCTGCCACTCAAACAGGGATTTCCAACAAGACATTATCCTCTACCTTTCCTTATATCTCTCTTCAATGCTCTCAAATTTGTTCTATCCCTTTTTCAATCTTGAAGCCTTCCTTTAGTCAACTCCTTTGAGGATGACAAAATCTAAATCCAGATTCCCAATTTTGTGTGATCCCCCCCAACTCTGATCATACTTGCTATTATCATCTAGGGATCTGCACATGGAATTTACTCTGTCTATGCTGGAGTTATTACCCTCCCTACTAAGCCTGTTTCTTCCCTCATATCTTCTATTCTTATTGATGACATCCTTCAAAAGTCACCTGCATGTAAATGTTCTGGTCAACCTCAGCTTCATTTTCTTTTACCTTGCATAAATGATGTTATCACATCCTACCAATTCTGCTTTCCTATTAAATTTATAATATATTTTCCATAGTAAAAACCACTACACTTACTGCTACCACGAAGCTTATGATTTGCATTGTTAAGGTCAAAGTATACATAAAAATCCTGATGAGACTAATGCATAGTTTCTTTAGGAAGTATGTAGCTGTATCTACAAATAAAAATCTATAATCGTTATGCATGAGAAAATCATTGCTATAGTAGTAAAATTATACCAATAGCAAGCAAAAAGGTGTACCAGTGGCATTTTTCAGGGATTCTTGCTACATTACTCTTAGCCTGGAATCCAAGGTACCCAGGCAAGCCAGATCTCTAGAAGACAGGCTGAAGTGAAGTTGATAAACAGTGATCCCTGATGTGAACATAATATCAAAATAAACATGGGACTTTAATAAATCTCCTTCTTGCCAAAATCTACTCCCCTACAACTACCCAAGTTATAATCCTTGTACTTCCTAAAATTACTGTGCCCCTTCCTAAAATTACTACAATTTCTGATACAAATACTAATGGATTTGGACAATGAATATGTTTCTCAGGTGAGTGAAAACAAGAAAGAGTTTGAAAACCCCACTTGATTAGAGTAAAACTCTAATTAGTTCCAGCAAGTTAATAAGCCATAAAGAGTAGAGGGGCCTACTTGACTTTGCATCCCAAGAGAAGTTTCTAAGTGACTTCTAATTAGCCCAAAAACAAATGCTATGATTGAATCTAGCAGAGATTGACAAATTAGATTAGAGCAAGTGTGCTAGCTTGTTTCAACATATTTACATTTGTATGTTCTTTTTGTCACTTATGGGAAATAAGATTTGCTGTTGTTTTAACTGAAATATTTTAATGGGGAAAATATATTTAGGTGAAAACATTTTTTAATGCCATCTCCCAGTCGTCCATTCTTGCACAAGGGAATTGTGTCACAAGCCTTGGTCAGTCAGGGCACTAGTTAGAGACACCATTTGAATCACATTCATCTCATCTCAGAAGGGATTCTCTAGTCTTCACATGTGATGATTCACAAACACAACCCTATTTTAGGGGCATGCATCTAAAACACAACAAATAAAGCTCCAGTGTTCCCTCTTATAAATTCTAAGAAGCAATTTGCAACACTGAGTTGAAAACAAAGAGACTGAAATTCTGTTCTTGATATATAGTACCAAACATCATATAATTTGGGGCAATAATATTAACACATTTCATAGCATTTCACTATTTATAAAAATGCTTGCATTATCTTAGCTCATTTTAGTTGGATTAAACAGCCACCAAGTTTCATACCAAGTTTTGTATTTTCCACATGTTAATATTTACCTAATACAAGTAAACCCACCTCAAAATAAAGTAAATAAATTACTAACCATTCAGTTCATTAAGGACTCCATATTAAAAAGGATTTTGTATTTAAATTACTTTAAATAGTAAATTCCTAGTTTTTTTAAAGATTTGATACACAAAAAGTCAACTTATATTCAATATTTCAAAAATTAACTACCTGAATGTGTCCAAAAGAATATTTGTTCCATGAAGTTGAAAATTCTGACTTTTTTTTTTATCATGGGAAGGACATGATCTTAATACCCTTTACTATAAATCCATATTCACTAAGATCTCTCTCTAACCAACTGGCAAAAAGGGAAAATTATGTAGCTCCTAAAGATCCTCTTTATTTGCAAAATTTCTTTTTGTTTATTTGATTGTGATGCTGGCTAAATCTTCTGTGTCAAAAGTACCTCTTAAATCAAGGGTTTGTCCATTCTTCCCTATAAAATCTTGAAGAATAGATTTTCCATTTAAGTAAGACCAAAGAAAAGTTTGACTATTGTCTCTTTGGACCTTCAATTTCTGTGCCAAAACAAAAGGCTTAAGATACTTTCCCTCCATCTCTCCCCTCATGCCAGCATACCCCGCTCTCCCAAGAAGAGATCCTGGTCTTATGTGTACACATTTGACCATGTGTATAGCCCAAATAATGTTGTCCATCCCCATCTCAAAATGGGTAGTCCCAAATTAGAGCTTCAATTATGTTTGGAGACTTGAAGAATAGTGCTTCCAGGCAAAGAAGAAGCAGTACAATACATAATACTAAGCATTATAAATAAGAAAAATAAGGGAATTGAAGTCCTTTGACCAATCTGTCCCCTCGTATTCTATAATTTCTGGTTCATGCAAGCCAACAGAATCTAAATAAAGTCTGCCTAGATAGAGAAGAGGCACAAATTTAGCAGGCTCTAAAACACCTTTGAATTAAATCAAATACATCTGCTTTTAATTACACACATGCACAGACACACACAGTGGTAGATTAAAGACAGCTGCAAATTCTTTGCTTCTTCTCTCCATAAGAAATGGAGACTAGTTTCCCTCCCCTAAATCTAGGGTGGCCTTTGTGCCTTTTGCTCTGCCAATGGAATGTGAGGCCATAACATTTTAAAGCTCTAAGGTAGACTCAGGAATCACCAGCTTCCATCCAGTTCTCTTAGATGGCCTATTCGTGGGTAGCCCTGTCAGTTTGTCTTTCTTGGAATCTAGCCACCATCCTATGAGGAAGCACAAGCAGCCCTACAGAGAAGTCTATGCGGAGAGGAACTCAGGCCTCTTAGCTAATTTCTCTGGATAAGCTCCAGCCAATAAACAAACTTAACTGCCAGCCACTTGGGTGGGTCATCTTAAAGCGTGCAGCCAAGCTGAGCCTTTAGATGATATCTTGCAATTTGTGAACTGACTGCAATTTGTGAAGGAACCCAAACAAGAACATCTAGACAAGAACACAAAGTTATGAGCAAGATGAAATGTGTATGTCGAGCTGTTAGGTTTCTGGGTAGTTTGGTAGGTCACGGTAGATTTCATCCATCCATACTCAGATGATCACCATTCTAATGCCATGTATCACAGAAAGAACCCCAGTAATTTAAACCTAAGTTTCTTCCCCTCCCATTTGCTAGAAATAAAGAATAACTGGTTGGTGACCTGAGAGGCTTTTCTGTTCCATCCAAATGGAATAAGGACAAACTTAAGAGAACTACTCCAGCTACAAAAACAACAACAATATTTATGTTTTGATTCTATTTAGTGTTGCACACCTCAATCTCTATGTGTGTGTAAATTCTAAATTAGATATAATCCCAGATAAAAAGGTAAATCAAGACAAAAGTTCTATAATCACATTTATAGAAATTCCTTTCCTCAAAAATACTTCCTGATTTATGATCATCTTGCCTTATATCTCCAGTCTATTATATTGCCTTATAATTAAAGAAGGAAATGCATTAAAAATTGCCGTCTTTGAATATCACATGGCTTTGATGAGCTTCTCTGCCATTTAATATACCCAAGTATTGAAAATCAGAACAAACAGAAGAGCCCTTATAAAATAAAAACAGTACTCTCCCATTCATCTCTTCAAATAAGTACAGTTCAAAGTAATAAAGAAAATGAAAAATGAATTCTACCACAACACACACATCAAAAAATGCTGGAGGCTACATGATATCATATCTGTATTCTTCAAGACAGAATCCTTTCATTTGGAAATATAAAACATTTTCCTTCCATTAAGTCTGTCCCGTGCAAAAAAGGTGTCATTCTGCCAAGACTGGGATTCTTTCAAAGGAAGGAGTGAATGTGTCTTATATGAATCCTCTCTGGTCATTTCAGGACAAAGCAAGCATGAAAGAGACAATAGAGAGATCATCTTCCTTGTTGACTGACTATTTCTTATGGAGGTCTGGGATTTGCATAGTAAATTAGATAGAACATGTGCCTACTAATTAGAAAATCTAGACTGTATCGGGTCAATTCTTGCAATACTTAGAAGGGAAAGGTAGTCAGATATGTTTGTTTGTATCAAGCGAAGTTATCACAAACTAAACCACAAGAGCAAAGTCTATATGATCCCCTCAGCCTATTCCGTATAACACTGTGGAGGAAAATTTACAGCTCTTTCAAAATCCAATGTCTATAAAGACAGAACGCCTTGAAGGAAAATGGTACCATGCTTAAGATAGTGATATCTTTTATTAGTACAGTAAAGTCCTATTTTTATGGAATAGGATGGGTCTGAGGTCATTCCATAAAATTGATTTCCCAGAAAATGGAAAGAGGCAATTTACCCTACGAATTTTATTGAAAAATTATGCTATTCTATTTGAATAATGATGGGAATGTTCTACACATTTCCTTTATTAATGAATTAAAATACACAAAACACCATAAAATTATATTAGAGGTTCAAAAGTATCACTTAAATCTTCTTTACCAGTCACTTTCATTTTGTAAAATCAGCAGTTCCATTAAAATCGTATTATGTAAAAATGGGTTTTTACTGTAATAATAGTTATTACCTATTTAGCTCCCAAGGATGTTGTGAAAATTAAATAATAAGCCATTGGAAAGCAAATACAAAGTGTCGCTAATACTAGAGGCCAAGGGGGCAGCCAGATGAAAAAAATGAAGGAAAAGAGCACCTGATACATTACAAATCACAGCTTTCATATATAATTCCATTACCTCCAATACTCTATGTGGCGGTCATGTGCACCGATGCTATCTCACTTAATCTTCCTAAGATTGTGATATATATTAATTATAGCCATCATGGTATAGATGAGGGTCAGAAGCCTTTGCAACAATGTTACACAGTTGGTAAATGTCAAAATCCAAGCATGAATTCAGGTTTATCCTATATTCACTAAAGGATCTCAATATCCCCTTTTGTTTCATAACTGTGCTTTAAATTCTTACCCCATCTTTCAGAGTCCATTACAATTCTCCCTTCTTCCATGCAGCCCCTTCTCCTCTACTCACATGAGACAATATGATTCTAAACATATTCTGTTTATTATGGCTATTTGTTCTGTTATTTTGCATTGTGCCTTTTATTAAGCCAGGTAAATCACCAACTGTTGAGGTTATGGCTATATCTCACTTCCCTCTGGCATCCAGATTATGCATACCTGGTTCCATACCTTTAAAACAGGAAGTGTTCAGTAAATATTAAGCACAATTGGAAAGGGTTATTCATTTGAAACACAATTACATCTGCTGCCAGATGCAAGGCTCATGCTCTTTTCACGTACTGGATACCTATGTGGAAAGTTTCTCTAGTTTTTCAAGGAGTGTGTGATGAGATTAAATTCCTCAAGTAGAGTATATGACATCCATACATATTCAATAGGTAGTATTTTTGTTTTCATCCCTAGTTAAGGGGTTAATGTAAGCACTGAACAGTGGAGTATAAATTTAGTAAATTATGTACCTGATTTCTATCAGAGCAAGTAGAGATGGTAACTTTAAACAAAAAGAAAAGAAAAAAAAGCAGACATGCTGAAGAGCTCTGAACCAAATTCTGACTTCCTGCTCAGCCTTCTTTACTAACTATCTGGGTAAAACTTGAGCAAGTTCTGTAATCTCTCTGCATCTGATGTTCTTCAGATGTTAAAGCTGTGAATACAAACAGGATCATCTTATAGAGTAGTTTTGAGTATTAAGTGAGAAAATTTAATGTAGATCACTTAGTACAGTGCATGGCACACACAGAGCACTCAAGTGACACTTGCTACTATCCCTATCATCAAAATCCTTTCATAATTTTTAGGAAGCTGTTCAAGAGGTAAGACATTATTTTCCACAAACACATAAAGTCTTATCGTACTTTGTCAAACTCAAAGTTTTACCTTTGTTATTAAACATGGATGACATCATCGAGCACACAAAGTTCATCTAAGCGACACTTCCTAAGTATCCATCCTATGTCAAACTCAGGTGAGCAAACTTGATTTAAAGAAGGCTGGAAATAAAGGAAATAAGGAAAGCCCCGCAAAGGTGAAGAGTTCAGTGAGAGGCAAAGCCACAAGTAGAAAGAGGGTAGAGACTCAACCCAAAGACCCAAACAAGAAAGTCAAAGTATTAGGTAAGATTTACCAAAAGTCAGAAGGGAAAGTATAGCAGTGCAGTTCTTGCATAAGATACAAACCCAAACAGCACAATGGATTCCAGTGCTGCCCAATACCAGGGTTAGAAGAAAGGTAACAGGAGAAAAGGAGAGAGAGAAACAGGCACAGAGCAAGGATCCCATTCTATACACGTATATCTTCCACTCACCTATCTTTTCACCTGAAAACTAAAAATCGTGAACAGTAACTGAATATGTTTCAAATATTTACTTCCCTCATCATCACACAAATACTGAAGGGCTAATTTAAGGTAACTTTTATAACCAATGTCCATGAACACACACTACCCTGCCACTGATCTCTGCCCCACAGGATAGGTTTGTGTTATCAAAGGGCAGCTTCATGGAGAGCTCAGGCCTCTTTCTTTGAGCAGATCATGAGCAGAGGAGTAAAGGACAATGGAGAACGCTGGGGCCCTAGGAGCTGGGACAGCAACAGATACCGTCGAACACAATGCCAAGCAAGATGGCTGAGACTGCGCCTCAGCATGAAAGCCCTAAAGGATGCTAAAAGCTTGGCAGCCTTCAAAAGCTTCTCTTGCTTCCCGCGTGGTGTGGGGGGCAACAGATTGCTTAGTGGGAAAAAACATAGCTCAGGGAGAATCTGATGGCAAGATTTATCAAAGAGATGGCAAAGACAGAACAGATTTTTCTTCTCCGTGTAGGAATGACTCATGAGCTTGTTTATTCAAAAAGTTACATCCTCCATTGAAGAGAGGTAGATGATGGGAACGTTAGAAGATAACAACAATTCAAGTTTGTTTGGGGGCAGCCCACTCCTTCCTGTACCTATCTCCTGTACACAGACCAATCTCCAGTAAAAGGCCACTGTGTTTTTGTATTATTCAACTTTCACTCTGCCATTGTAAATAAAGCAAACAATATAACTATTTTTTAAAAAATTTTATCTTTGGTCCTTTAAGAAAGGGAATGTACTTTATTGGTTAAGAATAAGGACTTGGAGTCAAATTGTTTGGGTTCAAATCCTAACTCTGCTGAATTGCATGCTCTGTGACTCTGAACAAGTTATTTAACTGCCCTGGGCCTCTGTTTCTCTGTCTTTAAAAGGAGGATAGTAATACCACTTACTTCACAATGTCACCGTGAGGATTAAATCAGGACATGAAGAAGAGTTCCTGGTACACTGCTAGGGTGCGGAAAATTGACATTATCATTATTATTTCATGGATGACCAAAGGAGATTTGAACCATTACCTTAAGAGGTGCCAATTAAACCATAAATGGAATTTGATGGAATTTGGAGGAAATATATTTATTCTATAAAAATATTTTTATCTCAGGCAAGTGAAATTTTTCTAGGGCTTTTTTTTTTCTTGTATGGGGGCGGTGGGGGGAATCAAACTCAAAACCTTGCATTTGTAAGGCAGGTGCAGCACCACTGAGCTAAATCCCCAGCCCCTTTCCTAGGATTTTCGTAAAAACTCACTTTTAAGTAAAACAGAATGTTTTAAGTATGGGTGTTTATTTCTATATATATTAGGAATTAACTTTTTTCTATGTCAGTGATGCCAAACCTTTTAATGCTTTCAGCGATACAAACAGCCTGCTGTGGCATGCGTGCCACAGGTTTGCCAGCACTGTTCTATATTGCACATACTGGGAAGTAATTCTGGATACATGGATGGATAGATAGATAGATAGATAGACAGACAGACAGATAGATTTTTTTTTTTTTTCGGTACTGGGAATTGAACTTAGGACTTTGCACTTGCCAGGCAGGCACAGTACCACTGAGCTAAAATTCCGGCCCAGATAGATGTTTTTCTACTTTAGTTCTCTGGGATTTTGTGTGATTAGACAACAGTTTTACATTCTTCTCAGCCCTATATGTAAAAATTCACAGTGGAAGAAAATAGACATTTATGAAGTTTTCTTCCATACCATCTGTGTCTTCAAACTTAATACTAGAAACTTAAGAATACTAGCAAATTGTTCTTCTGACACATGAAACACATTATAAAGCTAGCAGTTATCTGAACCCATTTTAGGATGATGCTTACTTTATTCACTTTTAATAAAGGTTGGATTTCTGGATTTCACTGAGCCGTGAAATTCTTCTCCTATATTAGTCTCCTAAAAAGGGTTGTGACAAATAATTGTCTATTTATTTCTATTCTCTTTCTGTGTTGTACTACATAAATTAAACATAAACTCCAGTCAGATTAGCCCTGGTTCAGTCTGCCTATGATTAATCTCATAGGTTGTTTTACTCACTGGGTAAAATCAGGACGTCATCCCCAGGGCCTGGAATGGTATGGTTGTATCCTCCCCAGCCTTCTTCAACATCTTTCCATGTTTCAGGGAAGGACCATTTTAAGGTTGATTTAGGTGCAGAGGTAGAAGCTAGAAAATAAAAAAGCTCCAATTCATTATGATAACTTCCAAATTCTGTTCTTATTTTAGGAAGCAGGTGGTATTTTTACCTCCCCAAATAGATACATTTTAATAATATTCCATAAAAATATTTATCAGCCAAGTAATTATCCAACCCTTAGTTACCTCCCACTTCTGGGAAAAACATATTTCAATCTTTTCAAACATTTGTGTTTTGTTTTATTATAAATATTACATATGCCTATTATGGATTATTTGGAAAATGCAAGAAAAGACAACATAATAATTTTCCATAATCTTTCCACATAGTGATGACTGCTGGAAACTTTTCATTTGTGTTTCCTTCTAGAATTTCTCTGTATTTCTATGTAATTAAGATTATATCATATCCAGTTCCTATGTTTGCATCCAATTGTGATTTTGCTTAGCTTAGCCACTTTTTCTGTGCATTTTCTAAAGTCATTAAACTCATTATAAACATGATTTTAGTGACTTCCTAACAGCCTATATATTAAAAATGTGTAATTACTTATCTCCAATATTTGACACTTCGGCTCTGTCATAATATGCCAAGAGGTTGTATTTTAATCTCCGAGGATAACTGATAATCCCAAAGATCATGAAGTGGAAAGAGAAAGTGCCTGATGCAAGAATCACAAGGAACACTGAGCCATTCTACCAGACCCAGTTCCCAGAAGTCGTGGTCTAGAGACCTAGCAGACATAAAGTACACAGATTGTGGCCAAGCAGAACTCATGTTATTGAGTACAAGGTAAACCGCACACCATGGAAATATGGCAATGTCTTCAATAAGCCTAGAAAAAAACTTATGTTTTATAAACAATACTGTGATAACTTCCTAAGTTTTCTTACAATTTTGCCTTCTTAACATTATAAATATCAAAACAGGGATGGAATAAGGGTATTTGTTGGGGTGACCAGTCTGCCTCCACAAAGGCCAGACAGGATGTTTCTGATGCCCCATTGCCAAGCCTCAGAAACCCATGGTTATTTCAACTGTGTGTCATAGATAGTGGAAATAAACATTCTTCACTTATGTCATCTTCATTCTGGTTCATAGGAGGGTCCAATTATTTTTAATCTAATAAATTGAACCTTAAGTAACTATATTAATGAAAGAATGTTATGCACCAATTTGATCGTTCTATACATCCTGCCTTCAGATAAGGACATGTTTCCATCTCTTATTAGAGTTATTCAATTTCTATACAGTTAATACTAAGCTTTTAAATGACTATTATTGACACCGAAAGTTGGTGAAAGAAAAAGAAAATAATAAGAGTTAAAGAAGAAGCTGTCAGAGATGTATTGTTTACCTTTGCTTGACGTCTCAGAAATAAAGCTACTCCAGAGAGGAGAAGTAGCCTTGTTAATAAGCAAAGTTCTGGTAAGACAGAGAATCAGAAACAACTGTTGAATTTGGCAGTCAGGCCATGGGTGAACAGAATGAAACTGGTCCCACTCTCATGGTGTAGTTTAGGTGGAACCATATTACCTTGGGTTGAAGAATGCAGGAGAGGTGAGGACAGGAAGACGCTGGGTCCAATCTCCCAAAAATCTCCTTGAGAAGTGGACAGCTTTAAGATTGGAGACTATCAACCTTTGGTCTGTCTTCCCAATCATTATATTAACGTATTTTGAAACTGAAGTACATGAATTTTACTGAGGACCAACATTTGCAATTGAACCATGCTTCTCTAGAAAACATTGTCACTCAACAGCAGCCAAACTCTGAGGTGATATCAAGCTTAGACAAGCCTCATATTGTCCTCCATGTCTTCACTCTTCATCTACTCTACATTTTGAGGCTCTATATCAGGTCTTTTTGAGAAGTTTACAGAAGGAGTATTAATGTACTAACTCCATAATTTCTTGTGTTTTGGAATACTTTTCTGCCCCAAACTACATAAGATAGGAAAACTGGATATAAATTTTACTTTAACTCATAGACTAATAAATGCTCCCCAAATAATTTAAATGCATTAAAAGCTGCATGATGTAGCAGAAAGAACACTAGACTGAGTTAGGGCATGTGAGTTCTTGCCTAGGCTCAAGCAGGGAGTACTGATATGTCTATATGAATGGTTTAATCTCTTGGCATCCATGACTCTACACATAAAATAAAGCAAATTAGAAAGGGAAGCCTATAACATTCCTCCTCTTGTTATAATTCTACCACTCTATAAAACATCAGGTTTGTATTTACTCAGCATGTTGTAATTAACAGAAGTGAAGCATCTCCCAGTTATACTGACTCCTTCTGGAAATTCCGGGATGCTAGCCACTCATGCTATCTTTCCAAAGAGTCCTTAACACAGAAATCTCCTCCATAATAGGTGCTGAGTGGCAATGCCACTCTGACAATGGCTGATTGAGCCAGAAATGGTCATCCAGAGATACTCCATTACTCACTAAGGTGGTCTGGCACAAGAGCTTATCCAAAAGATATGTCCTCTACAAAATAAATATTATATGGTTTCTGTTACATTAAAAACCCAAATAACAAATAAAGAGCAAAATAAAAGATAAATAATGGGAAGTATGGAGACAGATCTGTCTCAAATAAGAAGGAAATAAGGAGATAGAGAGAGGGTGGAGAGGGAAAGGGGATGAGGAGTTAAGATATGTTATGTACATGTACCAACTCCACACAAACAATGTGAACATTATGTACTGCAAATTATAGGATATTTCTTCCTTGATAATAATTATTTTAAAGATAATTAATAAATTAACTAGTAAATCATTTGTTTAACATCCCCAAGAGACAATAAAACCCCATGTAGTCAGAGGCCACTCCATTTTGACCACTGTTGTAAGCCCTATCACCCCACTCAGAGCCTTCTATGAACATAGCACCTGAAGAAGAAAGAGGGAATACAGACAAGAAACACAAAGAATGAAGTGCTGATGGAGTTCAGAATCTGTTAAGAATGTAATATTGAATTTCTCTTTTCATATTACAGTAAGTATAGAGCAGAAACTATCAGTTCTTCTAGTTTACAGTTTTATCTAGTACTATTACCTCTTTTATTTATTAATTTAAATGGAAGAATTATTAGATCATTTTCTAATTAGCAGAGACTCTGCTCTGACCTAACACAAAAATGGCACTGAAAATCAAAGGAAATCTCTGCCTTTGAAAAGGTTTATCCCTCCTGCAAACTGACTCAGGACAAACAAAAACAAACAATGAAATACATTAGAAAGCAGTTAGGAGATGTTTACTGTTTGAGAATTTTGTTTTTTGGAGTTAGAAAGGTTTCACAGAACCATCTGACTTTTGGGGAGGATTTGTTTACACTGATTTCCTGAAATTACCAGGAACAATTAAAGTTTAGAGATACCCTGGATTTTTCTTTCCATTTGGAGGGGGTCTAATGGCCCATCTGCAGATCCGCAGTCCTATGTGCACATATGGTCCATAATTTATGAAGTGTGCTTATTTACATGTTTCAATTCTTACTTTCTATTGTTTTGAAAAATAAATGCACCCTTATATCTTTCCTTGACATGTTGACACATATTTTAATTATAGGGTAAAAGCAGGGCTGATACTTGCCTGCTTATAAATAACATGATGAGAATGAACTTGTAACCACTAGAGGACATTCTGCTGCACCACGGGGTTCTATTTTGTGCATTAATACTCACCAGCAATAGTTGGGGGCACCACGCCTTCCTCCACCTGGACAGTCACTTGAACTTGATCTTCACCTGAAACTGAATACAAAAGGCTACAGTGTGGAGGTGCAAAAAGATAGCCTTAATGTTAACGATATTTACTTGTGAGAAAGATGGCTTTATATAATATTCTTCTCACCCTAACTAAATATTCACAATAAAAAGGAGTGCTTGTTAGTTAATTTAACAATCGATTTCTAATATTTGATTTTTATTGCTTTTATTTAATAAAGCTTAATTGCAGTGAGGTTCTCTAAGAGTACTGGCACATAAGTAGTTAAGGAGGGAACCATTTAGCCATATGTTTTTGGAAACCAATAGTGTCCACAAGGCCATACCTCACATCCTATATCCTCTCTATCATTTTGTAGGCTCAGTTTTTAGAATTCTTCTCTTTTTCACCAGTGGAGTTCAGATCACCCATGAAATGTATTTTCTTTACCTTTATCCAAACAAATTGTCCTTTTAATGAAGGCTCTTCCCCATTGTCCTTTCTCCTCCCATCTTCCAAACCAACTGAGCACATTTAAAAGGCCTGGGGTTCATTAATTTTAAGTGTTCAATAAATTAGTGGAAATAATCAAAAGCCCTGATACTTTCTGATAATGACAATTTGATGTCAGTATAAACCAGTAGATTAAGCTGGGAACATATGCTCCTTTGCCAAGAGAGTCTGCTATAATTAAATAGTGAATACATCTACAAGGTGCTCTCACGCCTGATTAATTAGTAATCAGGTGCGTGAACTTCATTTTTCCTGTAACACCTTGCTTCTTATTGGTTAATTACCTTTCTGCCTTATCAGGTGTCATGGGAGCCAGCACCTCCTGCCGCTGGAGGGGCCAAAAGCTGCCCAAGGCTATACCTCCAGGGACCTAGCCAAACTTATGCTCTCCACCATTTCTGTTTCCCTAGGACCCTAAAACCTTTCTTCCATCACAGGGATAGATAAAAAAAATCATTCTTTTTAACCACAAAGCATAAGCTTCAGAACATGAGAAAGAAAATAACCTCTGAAGAGTTCCAGGAGCAACCTCTCCAATTCTATCTTATTTTGGTCATATTCTCATATAAAATTGTTTTCAAGATGGGAGTGGTGATACATGCCTGTGATACCAGCACTTGGGAGGCTGAGGTAGAAAGTTCCCCCACGAGCCTGAGGCCAGCCTGGGCTACATAGTGTGTTCAAGGCCAGCCTGAACTACATAGTGAGACTTTGTCTCAAAAAA
>NW_004624855.1:4254639-4284215 GCF_000247695.1 Heterocephalus glaber | reverse complement strand
AGGGGTAGGGGAAAGGAAAGAAGGGAATGGAATTAATATGAGAAAATGAAAAAATGGAAACAAAATCTTTGTAGATAGGGAGGGATGGAGAGGTTGAAGGGAGGGCAGGGAAAGGCAGAAAAATAAGAACCAAGAGAGATTAGGTAAAGGTGCAATTTCCAGTGATGAATGTCATTATATTGTGTACCTAAAATATACCAATAAAATAAAATTTTAAAAAAGAAAGAAAGTATACTAAGTAAATAATGGCACAAGAGGCATAAAATGTGACAAATGAAAACAGTTCTCAACTATCTGAAGTTTAGGAAACACAGTGGTAGTTAATAAGTGGGGTTTTTTAATAAATAAAAGGAAAAAATTAGTTTATAAGGGGAGGTATGTAAGCTTAGATTTTAAAAAATAGTATACTAAAAAAAGAAGCATTGAACCTAGATTCAGAAAAGCTGAGTCTGAATAGTGGTTGCACCACCTCTGACCTGTGTGAATAAAGTTAGCCAATCAGCACTGCTAACAGTTAGTTCTGTAGCCTAAGTGATTTTTAGAAAATCATTTAATTCTTACTTCTGAGTTCTTTACTCCTCCCTTGTTTACCCTCTTTCCCTTCCTTCCCTCCTTCTTTGCTTCTTTCCTTTTTCCCTCCTTTCCTTCCTTCTTACCTTTCTTTTCTGCCTTCCTCCCTTGCTTCTAACCAAGAGGCAGAATCCTTTCTCACATCCCCGGTTCCTGTTCCATTATTTATATTTTTACTGAAAAGCTTAGTACATTTCCCTCAAGTCAATCCTCTGCATTACTGGTAAAAGTCCTTGGGGATCTTTAGGGAATGAGTTTTCTATAAGAATGTAAATTAATTTATTAACTAGAATGCTATAGATTGCCTTAGAGGGGTTCAGCATGGGAATGGGTACAGAGTTGCAAGAGATTATGATTCCACTCTGCTGACAAAATCCTCCCAAGAGTTCTGGGGAACTGTTTGAATCCTGTCTCATCTTTAGATCCTAACAGGATTCCTTTTCAAGGCATTGCACAGGATCTTCTAGGCCCACCGATGAGTCTAGGCAGCAGCTGTATAGAGAATAGAAAACCTAGATGGTCAACATGACCCATGATTGAGAACCTCGCCTCAAACTCACAAAAGCATCCTATTTTCAGGCTCTCCCCAGTTAGCAGCATCTCTTCTGATCCATCTGTATGATGTGAGTTAAGTTCTTCAAAGCAACTTGGCACTCTGAATAAAATCCATCTGTCACTCTATCCACAGCCCTCCTGCCCATGGAGGTGACTGCCATGGCTCCTCGACATACAGTTAGTCTTTATCTTTATGAGGGGGACATTTGGACAAATGCTCTGGCCAGCCTGCCAAGGCATGTTCTTTTTGGTGGGATCAGAAGGAGGCAGTGCAGCAGGAGCCTCGGAGACTCGGGACCAGACCTTCTCAGCTGTCACCCACACAATGTCCCAGCTCAGCCGCATCACTGTTGTGAAAATGGGGGCTGTGTGAATTCAGGAGGGCAACTGTGAATGGTGCAGCATCTGATATGAATTTATCACCGGCTGCTGGTTGGGCGGGGGATAAAGCAAGGGGAAGGGGCTCTGAGTATTTAACGCACCCTGCCACAACCTGACAGTTTGCCCCAAAGAGCCTTTTACCAATATAAAAGGACAGGGTCAAAAGTAAGTTGACCCCTGACAGAATGTACAATTATTAGAAGAGGGCTGTGTACAAGCAGCTGCTGGAACCCCACTGGCTCCACATCGGGCTTCCATGAGCCAGAGTATGAATAATCAACTCAAGATTGTTTCCTCCACCCCTCTCCACCCCTACCACCTCCCCCAAACCTTCACCTCCTGTTTTGGGCAAGTCCTATTATATTTCTACAGGAAGAAGCATAGCCTTCCCTAGCAGCTGCAATAATTGTGCTCCTATTGTGATGAAGACCTCCTCCTGGCCACCCCCCTACAAGTGGCCATTGTGAGTAGAGAGTCAGTGATTATACGCTTGGCCTGATGCTTTGGAGGACCCAGCTGCCTAAGTGCTGACACACGAGCATGCTGAAGGCCAGGGAGGGGGCTGGTGAAGGTGGAGGAGAGAGGTGGGGGAACCCACGTCTGTGAGATGGGACTGTGACATGCCAGACCTTTTGCATAAGTCAAGCCCAGAACAAATGGGGCTTTATCAGGCCCCAGTGATGAGGGGTCTCATCTCTCTTTGAAGTGGAGCTGAGCATGGGGACTAGCAGCTTTTCCTCCCTTGGACCAAGCAAACATCCTTCTTTTGATATGCTACATGCTCATTATCTCTGCCCCATTTAATGATTTTTGATTGAAGGGTGGCGGCTGGGATGCTGGGAATCGCTGGAGAGGCTCCACACAGCCAAGCCCGTAAGAAAGGCTTTCCTTGTGTCTGGGCCTAAATTTGGAACTTCTTAACAGTGTGCACTTGTTCTTAGAGGCAGATAAGGGCTGAGCGTGAAATTCTTAATTAAGCAATAAATAGAGACTGGGGTGTCAGCAGATGTAGCCAGTAGCCATGGCAACAGGAATCACATGGGCAGGAGAGCTGAGACTAGATGGAGGCCTCAGGCCTGGGCCTGACTGACAGCTGAAGAATCCTACAAAGCTTGTAAACCAGATTAATTAGCTGACTAATTATTTCATAGCATTAATGTAACTAAAAAATAAAAATAGTTCACCATGAACTGAAACATCCCTGGAAAAAAAAACAGCCGGGAAAGAGGCAATGGGGAACTGGCTCTGTAAGGCAGAGAAGGGAGCTGCCAATGAGTCCAATTTCGTGAACAGAAAAATGGGCTTGCTGGATTTGACTCCTGGCTTACAGATAAAAACAAACACTTGTTCTACAGTCATACCCATTCCCAAGGTCAGTGTAGAAGTTACAGTTGGGAGAGGCCATTCCTAAGGGTTTATCCCATCAAATACTGCTCCTGCTATGTCCTAACACAAAATACTATGTACCACACAAGGACTTCACTTGTGGCTTCTTTGATAAGTAGTTCCTTGAGCGAGATTTTCAGTGGTTTTGGAAAGGCAACCCAAACCAGTCTGCTTAAAAGATATCTTTTAAATGAATGGATTTGTCTTATTGTATAGACAACAATTTTCCAAGTGGTATTAAATTTCAGTTATGGCAACAATTCACCATGTAGTCATTTGATCATGCATATCAAGTATCTTTCAAAATCTAGCTAAAATAATAGAAGGATACTTTCAGAAATGTTATCATATGTATACCGAAATCAAGATACAACCATTGTTAATCTTCTGCGGAAGAGAAAATCCCAGAGAAATATTCTATTGGGTGAATTTTTGAGTACAGTAAAATGGCATGATGATCACACTTTAATACATGTAAGTGTTTTGTACCACATTTCTAAGAGACAAGTAAATATTCTTAACTTCATTGTATAAATGAAACTATTGAGGCATGGAGCAATTACAATGCCTTGCCCTAGGTAAAGCAGCCAGTCAGCCCCTGATTAAAACCCTAAGCCCCAAGCACTGGCCATGAGCTTTCCAAAAATCCAGCACTCCGTAAAGACATTGGCTGAACAAAGGCAAAACTTGCCTTAGATAGAAAAGAGAAATGCAAGGGTCAAAACATGTATAAGCAATATTTTTTTTCTTTGTCATTAGGGATCTATGGGAAGTTTTCTTCCACAACCCTGCCTAGCAGGCACCCCCACCCCCTCATCCTTTTCAGTCAATGATCAATGATTATTTAGTTGGCAGCACACTCTAGTGGAGGGATCCACAGCCAGGAGCTAGAATGCCTGGGTCCTTATCTTTTCCATTCTCATCTGGGACTAAAATTAGTCAGGTATCTTAAATCACATAGGAAGCAGCCAACTGGAGGAAGTGTAGATAATTGTCATTTTTTTAAAAACCTTCCTATCCTGGGGGATGTGGTATGCTTGCAAACAATAAAAAGATGGTCCACTTAGAAGTGGTCAAAAAATGAATGATATACTGCCAAATGTCAGTGAAGCAGCTGAATGAATCAGCAGCTGGGAGAAAGGGCAGCATACCCTAGAAAATCTGGCACATAATTTGGTGCGTCTGAAAGAAGTCAACCAGTTTCCATGTAATACAATGAAACTTCTATGGACACAAGTTTCCCCATGTCGTGTCCACACAGCATTTGTCCACATATGCTTGACCTCTCGACCAATGATTTTTTCTTCTTAAGTGTATTTTATGTAAATTATCCTGGTTCTGATACTATAAGTCACAGAATCTGAAATAAACAATTAAGTGAAGATAACAATCCAACCAGTCTGTCAAACAGAACTGGAATTCAATTCTTGGGATTTTGAGAAGGTTCTGGCTACAGTAACTATCTCACTGTCATTATACCATTTGAGAATGCAGACAGATGTACAGAAAGCACAGTAGCCTAACTATCACTTTCCTATAGATTTTGTGAAGTTTACACAAAGGATCTCCACAGTTATGACTAAATCTATACAGCCCAGTATAGCTGCATGGAAGAGCAGATGAGCCTTAGTTCCTCCAATCCTCATATCCTCCTGGGCCAGCCCAGAAATGAATAAAAGTGATGTAGTCACTCATCTGCCCCACACTCGGAGGATAAAAGAAGTACCATGGACCATACAAGTTACTGCTAGGAATCCTCCTCAAGGACGAAGGATGTCCAAGTTTATTAAACATTCAACCAACCTCCTCAGACTCATGGTTGCTTTTCAAAATCTTATTCAAAAGTGGATACATTAGATGCTCTAATACAAAAAATCTTTTAAAATAAATAAAAGCTATCTACCTAGTAAAAATGTCCTATGAAAATAGTTATCTATGTCATATATGCACATATACACTTACAGATACATATCCATATGTCAATATAAATGCACACAAACAGCTACCTACACAGAGGTGCTTTTAGACCATAAATGTATGTATTAATTTAATTAAGAATGCTATCAAAGGATAAAGTATCTGTAGCTGCATTGTTTGTCTTTCTTTGTATCCTAAATGTTCTTGTATGGTGTTTGGCTTACATGAGTATTTGAATTAGCTTGCAGTTCATGAATAAAACCTGACCAATGAATGAGTCAGGCTTCTCAGAAGTATGCTAAGTAATAAAGACCAATTGAAATAAAATTTTTTTCTAGACTACATGACACGTGAATAGTCATAAAGTTAGTGGCAACTATTTGCTGTTACTTAATGGCTGTATTTAGCTCTAGTGGTAAACTCTCAACAATCTCTGTCCATCCTAAGTATTTATAATTACAAGTTATGTTTGTGGACAGGTCAGATTAGAAATAAAATGTGAATGATGCATTTCAGTGCAAAGAAAATATATGACATTTAATTTGGCAAAAACTTCAAAAACATCAAGAAAGTACCAGATTCTTCTGTCTGGTAATACTAAATTCAATAGTCCCAGGGCTCAACTGTAGATCAAACCCAGTTATTGTAGGTCAGGCACAAGGGGAAGAGACAAGGAACTCAGGATGGCATCCCAGCCTGAAAGTCCTTAGGCCAAATCTGATTTGTGGCAGGGGCTGGATCCTGCCGTGATGATATAGTTCTCTGAATTTGGCCAGGACCTATCGAGACCAATTTTTAACATAATTATCATTCTAGACACCCATTTGGTCTCTTTCTTACAGGACATTGTAGGAAATGATCTCACCATGGCTGATGTGGTTCGTTCTAGAACTGACACTGGAATGGGAAAAGAATATGAAACAGACTCCAGGGAGTAAAAAAAACAAAACAAACAAAAAAAAAAACTGGATAGTCCCAATCCCAGCATTGTGATTCTGTTAAACATGTTCAATAAGAAGGTGAGGAAATTCTTTCACCTTCTGTTCCCTAAAAGGAGATTCCTGTAATCCTGACATAAAACAGACACAGCACACAGCAGTCCTCAGATGAGCCCTCTGTGCCACCTCCCCTCCTAACCTCAGCTTCCCTTCCAAGGCTCCCTTCTCACCTTGCACATTCAAGTCGTCCTCCTTATGTCTACAGTCATGGTCAGACATGCTGCCATTATATATTCACTTGATTACTGCAAACACAAGACTGCCCTAAGGTGGATTACAGGTACTAATACACCAATGTTTATTAACCATTGCTTTGGACTAGGTACTCAGATCACGAGTTTTAAAGGTTATCCTTTATGTAATTTCCTATCCTTTGAGATAGTTTCTTTTAGCATCCCATTTTGCACAGGAAGGAGGCTAAGACTTAAAAGAGAAAGAGTACCTGTTTAATGTCCCAACCTAATAAGACTTGGCTCTGGAATTTAAATCCGAATAGTCCGATTTCAGAGCCCACTTGCTTAATTATAGCACAAGCTGTCCCCTTCAGTCCCTCACTTCACAGCACAATGCCTGGAATTCAAGAATAAATGGTGGCTCTTGATTTTGTGCTCTTAAAATGCACATCTAGTAGGAAACTTACCTAGATAGGTGAGTTGCTTTGATTGCCTGTTGAAGAACCAGTCACAGCCTTGGTCTTGACCAGGTGATGGAAGAGACAAAAGAGACCAACCCACTCGACTCCCACATCGCACGAGGATATGAGGGTAAGATGGCAAGTCAGTGTGCACCAGCAGGAGGTAATTCCCCGGAGAAAAGTTGTCAAATGTTGCTGAGTACTTCGGGGGTACAAGAGGGGGAAAGAAAAACCACAATAATGCTCATTTAGTGAGCAATTCCCCACCCAAAGATCTAAAGATTGCAAGTGAAATAGTTCAGAAATAGGATAGTACAGAACTAAAGTGTATTTTTGTTATAAAAAATTAGCCTCCTTACATCTATTTCACAATAAGTTTGTGACTAGAGCCATTAAATCATAGAATGTGCAAGGTGAAATAAAGTACGAAGCTCTTCTTATTTATCAACCTGAATTAACAAAAGAGAAAACAAAGGCCCAGACCAGTGAACTGACTTGTCTCAGGTCAGACAGCGAGGAGAGGCTGGGCTGGGTCTAGAATTCCTTCCTACTTTTCTCACAGCTTGGAAAATCCAGCACTGATAGGAGCATCGTGCATTGATACCAGTCATAGCTCACACTGCTGGAAAATCCGCTGCTCCTATGGACCCACTTAACAGCTGAAGAAACCCAGGAAGGCAGAGGTTCAGGCACTTTCCTCATATCATAAAGCAGCAGAGTGCTGAGCCAGAAAATAAAAACAAGGTGGCCCCCTCCAGAGTCACATTCTACTCCTACACTTTTTGAAAATCCCAGAATGTTCTCACAGGAACCACAAAAGAGGAAAGAGAGGCATATGTCTTTTCTGAGAGCCATGGTGAGAAGATCAGAGAATCTTCCCTGGATTCTTTATAACACCCAAGCTCCTATCTCACTGGGATGTACTCTCAGGACTGTTTGGGGGAATACGAAAGAAGATGAGATGAAAGAAGGAGCTTCAGGAAATTTCCTGGGTTATTTATTTAGTTCCCTGGGCTATTTATTTTCTATCTCCTCTCCTCTCCTCTCTTCTTCTGTCTCTTTTTTTCTTTCTTTCCAGAAAATGCACCCACTTTTTACATCGCTCTTCCTCCTCCCTCCTGCTAGCTACCTGTCAACTCCAACCAAGCTTGGGATCATGAACTCTGTGTGCAAGTTAATCTTTGGCCACAAGGTGGCAGTATTAAATGTACAAATAGGACATTTTCTGCAGCTACAAACACTTATAACTGAGGAAAGTTGTTTTTCAGCTTGTAATTTTAAAAACTTCAATGCTAGAGAATTCTTAGAGGCTCTTTCCAATTGAATTAGTAGATTTAACATTTCAAGTGGAACTATTCTGCGTTCAAGATGGAATTTAGATTAACTCAATCTCATATTCAGGGCATATTCGTCTAGCAAAAAATGCTACTGCCATTTATCAGCGTCAGCTGAAGCTAATATTTGCAAACATAACTACAAAGAAGGAAAGTAAGAACCCCTTATTATGGGATGGTGCATATCAATGAATGAAATCCTACAGTTACCTGCAAAGATCTGTTGATACAAGGATCCGCAAATCGCAATGAGTAAGTCTCTTGATCCAAGAGCAAAGCCATCCAGCCATAATGGTTAGACAATGTGTCATGGACATAATTGACGGTGGTTGTCCTATTTCTGCTGTCAGTGATGGTTAAATCACAAGAAACATCAGGAGCATTAGGTCTGGAGTGATTTAAAAAGAAAAAAATTGAGTTCTAAAGTTATTTTCCCATTCTAAGCCTAATGCATTCCCATTCTATCAATTGTAGTCATCTGCTCTTTCCTGCAAATCTTAGGCCCTTTGTCTGTGTGTCTATGTGGGCTTAGTAATTGCTGTGTGGATTAAAATAGCCCAAGGGAAGTTGACATTGGATTCCATGTATGTAACACTGGCCTGGTGGACTGAAGGTAGAATATTCAGGTCTGAAGGCACTAATAAATGTCACCTTAGTGAGTTCACATAGGCCATTAATTTAACAAAGAAATATGTATGGCCAGAATTTTGTCATATACCAAGCTGATCACCAGCAGAAAACATGTTATCTTTAGTAACTGGATTTTCCCGTGGGGAGCAATGACAGACGCCCAGGACCTAACAGCCTAGACTCTCAGACTCCCTACCCCAAGGGCCCAGTAGTCCTCTCCACACTCCAGGGTAGAATGGAGTAGTGAGCAGACCCCTATCCTGTGGGCTGCCTGATGCCCCGTGCTCACTGCCACTGCAGCACTTCTGTGTTCCAGAATTTTGGTTTTAAAAATATAGATGGTGTGCTCCTTAAATTGGAGATGTTTTCTCCTTCTTCTTGGGCAACTTCCACTGGCCCAGGTCCCTGCACACAAAAACACTCAGTTCATGTTTTTATATGAATGAAGCATGCACAAAGAGATATTCCAAAAGCAGTCATCTTCCTAATTTATATAAAGGGTTTCAAGAAGAACCACATTTTAACAAATGAGGAATTGAGGCAGTGTATGACAGAAGTAATATGTATAGGCTCCAAGGTCCTACAAATTGTCCTCGACATCCCAGAAAGTGATTTTGTAGACTTCAAATATATAAAAATTATATAAACAGAAATAGAATTAATCACATGCTAAAACTCTAGAAGTGAGCCAAAGTGGACCTAAAAAAAGTTTTTAAGAAATCAACAGACATTATTATTGTCTTCCTCCTTTGGTTTAGTTTTCATGAGAATCGTTAACTGTGACATTTTGCTGGAGGCAGATAAATAAATTCTCAAAGTAGAGGGAAATGAGAAGAAGGAAGAGTATATCTAAAGCCAATTTATAATGCAGTGGTAGATTATGAGAAGGAATAAAAATATTTCAAGATTGGGTCTCACTATGTTGCCCAGGGTGGCTGTGAGCTCTGGGCTTAAGCCATTCTTCTGCCTTTGCCTGCTGGGCAGCTGGCACTTGGGTTGTGTCACCATGCCCAGATAAAAGGGGAAACTTTTAAAAACATGCCCCCAAATTTTCATGTAACAGAGTACTGACTCTGGCAATGTAGCACTTCTTGTGAAATTAATGTGTTTATTTCATCTGTTATTAAAGTACTTGGGACATTTGGGGTAGAAGAACTATTACATAGCATTAACTGAATTTTTAGAAATCTTGGAGGAAGAAAGAATTTCTTCCTGCATTTGCGCTTGGGACAGTTAGAGTTTATCTCCTCCATTTAAATCAGGATTTAAGGTGGAAATACTGGATAATCCTTAATTCATATTCCAAGAATAAGAGTGGATTTTAAGGTCAATGTTCTAATTTCCAATCCATTCCATGATTTCCCCCCTTGGTATTCATCCTGTCCCTAATCCTAGTGACTGGTGTTCACATCCTCAAATAGAACACTATCCTATTTGTAGAATTTATTTTAAAATTGTAATCTTTAGAAACCCTTTAGAGTGCTAAATTGTCTTTCAGTGTTCTTAGCTATTTGTACTCAATCATCCTGTCTCTTTCCCTGATTGAAACCATGTGTCCCAAGAGACTATCCAGCACACTTTGCCCAACTACTATATTTGACAAAAAATAAATGTAAAACAAATGTGATAAAAAGAGATAAGTTGGAACTAAGAAATATGTGAAAGGTACAAGAGTTTACTGCAGTCAGTAACTTGGTCAGTATATAGGGTTGGACCCCCCTCAGTCCAAAGAATTATTCTGCGTGTTTCAGATTATGAAAATGCCTCCTTACAGCTTCTACAGTGATATACGGGCCCAAATAGTAAGTCACAAGACCTATATCCAGGAAAGACTAACTGATAAATCAGAATTTCCAGTTCATGATTTACAAAAAGAAATGAAGTGGCCTTTCATATCATGCGAGTACTTGTCGAGTGAATAAACAAGTGATACATGCACCAGAACACTCCAACTGGCTAATATTTCTCTGCAACAGAAAAGACTACTCAGACAACCACACGTCAGATTTCCTGTAAACTTGTTAATAAAGGAGATAAGCACATGATTATAAGTTATCAGAATTTAACACAGTTAACTTCACATCTGCGGAATATTTGCCAAAAAGATGTGAACACCTAGTAGACACAAAACCTTTTGGGGGCATGTACAAAGTATGCTCTAGTAGTGGGTTCTGGTTTAGGAAAATGCTAAGATTTCCTTAGGAATTCATATTTCTTCTAACCTAATAAAATGTTCTCAGTTAAATCATTTTGCAAAAGAGTTTCTTTTTCTTCTTTGTTTTAATATCAAATGATACATTTTAATTGGTCCCTTGCTCCCTAAAGACAACCCTGCCCTGCTCCCTCAGAGCTTCAGAACTTTGGTGTTACTGGTTTCAGGTACCATTTTGTCACCCAAGAGCCTGCAGGTGGTAGCCTTTTGGGCAGTTTGTATGGAGTTGCAACTGCCCAGGCAGTTGTAGAGCTTGAAGTCCTCTCTGTTATCTAGCAGGTGGGAGCAGGTGGTGATTTCCTGCTCCAGTTGAACTGGATGATCAATGGGCCTTTATATTTCTGGGCTTGGGGCTGTCCCTTGTCCAGCCAGTTCTGACTCCAGGTACAGAAGGGACTGTTGAGATACTCTATCCACATGGTGAAGCAGGTCTCATTTTGAAAGAAGTAATTTTCACATCATTTCCCCAGTTTCTGAAGGCCCTTCCAAACATGCCCCCTTCTTCAAATATTATCACATCAGTAAATGCTACCAGTAATGAAGCATTACTTGTCTTTGAGACCTTTGTGTCTTCCTTCTGAGGTTCTTCTTCCAAAGAGCTTCCAATAATGTGCTCCCAGCCTCTTAGTCAACCAGAGACCAATCACAGCAATTTTGATTCTGAATTACCTTTTCTCTCTTTTCCTCATGCCTGGCCCACTTTCCCAGATGCCTGATCCCATCAAGCCACCCTCATCTGTCTCAACCAAGATGTGTTTGGGATTCAGTTTCCTAGGTACTCATGTGCAGCACCAGCTTTCTCGAGTGCCAGTGAAGAAGGGGGTTTCCAAACATACCTTCATCACAGTTGGTGGTGGAAAAGACCACATGGTACATTCTAAAAAGCAAATCAAAATGTAAAAGATCCATCTCCCACCAGGCAAGATGCCTTGGATTGACCATTACTAGGGGCCCAAACTTCAAAATCAGATCAGCTCCTACTCTTCTAGGCCAAATGCCAACATTTATAGTGGTGGGCTCCTCTAAAAAGCACCAAAAGAACATCAAGAGTCAAAGAACACCATGAGGAGAATTCACCAACAATAATTACTACGATTTTCACTTGCCCTAAATAGCCACCAATTTCCCTGTGCCCTAAATAGCCACCAATCTCCCTCTCTTTACTGTTAATGAAGCAAAGGAGCACAAAAGTATTTCTAATTTGGAGGAGCCAAGGGAGTCTGCATGGGCCATTAGCATCAGAAAGCTTCATTACTAGGGGAAGAAGCCTCTCCCTGAACTTCTCATGGCTTTATGTGCAAGAAATCAGGAGGCAACCAGTCCATTTTAAAAGTTAACCCTTCCTTCTGCATCAGCAGCAGCTCCTATATGCAATCAAAAAGACAAAAGACTGTAAACTTTGCATGCTGCTTCTGCTTTTCTATGGGATTTCTTGACTTTTGATCTTTGTGTATGTGCATAAATGACAAAATCTCTTTTTAATTAAGGGGCATGTTCCATTAAAAATATAACACTATCTCTTGATAGAACTTCCCAATCAAAGTAACAATTGACTACAGTAGCTCCTTAGTGATGTAATTTAGTGTCTATGTACTGTACAAGACTGTTGCATGTATACTGCCCACGAAGGATTTGTTAGGCAATCAGCAATACCAATGAGAACAAATATTAACTCCCTGGTTCATGTTTACCATTAGCTTACTTTTCCTGAGGGTCCATATCTCTGCGTATTAACAAAAAAACTGCACTGAGCTCTAAATGCTCTTGATTCTGAACAATTGTAAAATAAGCCCTTTATAATTACACATCTCCTAAGCAAGACACATCAAAATAGCTAGCTTCAAATAGGGCTGCAAGCAACTTCTGAATATTTGTGCTTGCTCCTGTCAGTCTCATCTTTTACTGCATTAAAAAGACAAAATCGAAATTTTGGGCATAGCCAACAAAATCCTGGCATAGCAGCCTTTGAAAATGCACTGAGCTCAATCCCTGTTATTATCTTGTCTGCTGTACTGCAACCATCCAGAAAAATGCAGTGCCTATCAGTTTTCCATATTTGCTTTAGTTCCCCACCACTACCACCACCAGTGATCTAACTCAGGACCTTGCGCTTTTGAGGCAGGTGCGGTGCCACTGAGCTGAATCCCCAGCCCATCAGTTTTCTATATTTAGCCTTATTGACTCAGTATTCTTCTTAGTAAGGTAGCAAGCCTAAAGTAAGGAAAGAAACCACAACATCGTAGGCAGAGTTAGATTATATGATGACTAATACTGTGTTTCTGGTGGAAGCACCTGGTTATCTGTCCTTCATGACCTTTCAGAAGTGTATTTCTACCATTTTTAGAGTTGGCTAACACAATCGTTTATTATAAAGGGCCTAAGAACCAAGCTGGAAACTCAACAGTAGCATCTACTGTTTCTGCAACAGACTTGTGTGCTATCCTTTTAGGATATGACTTGTTGCTCATTTTGCCTGACTCTAAAGGAAATCAATAGCTGCCTATTATCCAGCTTTAGATGATCTCCACCTTCTGAGTTCAGCTACAAAGGCTGCCTCAGAACAGGACAATATCACCACTAGAACAGGGAATCCAGAAGGTAGGCAATCACTTGTTAGAAACACTGACAATCAACTGTATGCATCAATTGAAAAGGTAGACTAAGAATCCTGTCTTCCCTTTTACACGGATATCTGTGGTGCGGGGGTAGAGCTAACTGACATCAGCTCACTGGAGCCTATCTTCAGCCTCTCTCCATGTTCAGTATCATGTTCGGATAGGTCATTTACGAGTATATTCCTCATAGAATTACGCAAATGCTGTAAACTAGGGCTTTTTATTCTGGAAAGCTAGTTATCAAACCTTTACTGATGTAACGCTATACTTTTTGTGAATCATGAAATTAATAATCTTGTAATATTGTTGATAATAGTCTTTAGTTTGGGGTCCATTATGATTTTTTTAGATCAGTTTAGATTTTACTTCTGCAATCTCTGCTACCAAGAAAAGATCCTCTATCTTGAGTTTTCCTGCCTCACAGGGTTCTTTTTTTTTTTTAAGAACTGAAAAGATACCATTAGTAATGCTATACCTTTTTATCCCTAGGAAGGAGAGTTAGGCGATTATTAGACAAGAAGCTAGGCCAAAATTTCCATTTGAACTCTTCTTTACTTTTGCATTCACAGAGGCAGGGGGTGCCTTATGCTTTGAACACTGACACATTAAGAGCAGTTACATAGGTAAAAACTGAACGCAAGCACTACAGGAGAGGATATTAAGCAAGGTCTAAGAATCAAAGTACTCAACAAGAACATTAACCTTTTCTTTTCTAGAAGTAGGAAGGAAGAAACAGGAACTATGCAGCACATTGAATCAATGCCTGGGTTCAGAGGACTCCAGATTCTGTGACCACCTGGGAAGTTTTGCTGGGTTGGCATCATGCCATATGATTATTAGAAGTTATTCCCTAGTTTTGAAGAATTGGATTAAGTTCCATTTGAGCTTCCTTTGCCAAGCCTTTGTTTCTCAGAAGCATAAAATTTATAATATTATATTAAATTAATAATACGTTTATATGCTGTTTTGTAAATAACAAATGGAAAATAAAGGCAGCATTTATTGAGCACTTACTTACTATCTGCCCAGCAATGACCTTGTTTGATACCCATTTTACTGATGTGAGGACTGAAACAAAAAGAGGTAAATAATTTGCCCAAAGGAGTATGGATAGGAAGTAGAGGAGCTGTGACCTATACCCATAAATGATTCAGAACACTCCTATTTTTCAAATTTTTGAAAAATAATTTCAAACATGATGTAAATATCCTGACTATATTTTATGTACAACCCACAAAAACTCAGGATTAGATGGCCAACCTACAACATGTTGCAAGCTTCTAATTTCCCACACACTTGGTGAGGTGAATATTGAAAGGCAAAATTAAGGTCTGATTTGTTGATACTGGAGTAAGCCTACGACAACTGAAAAAGATAGAGTGCTGTAGGCCAAAAACAGTTTTCTGATGAAAATCATGAGACTGAGTTCCCATTCTCCCCCACAACAATTCTGTGTATCTCAACCACCAAGCAAGAAAACACGTGCAAATCTAAGCAAGCTACTGATTGAGTAGTGCTGGGGTGCAGTTTCAATGGAAAAGGAATCTGCAGGTAAAATGAATCATTTGATCAGCTGATAATTCCAGGAAAGCAAAAGCCCCAAAGACATTCTGAAAGGACAGTGTTAGAGGCTTCTAGGAATTTTAGACATAAAAACTGGAAATAGCCTTTTAATCCCTGGGTCTTCTGAAGAAGGATTGAAAATCATCGACTCTTCATGAACATGTCCTAAGGGAAATGGGGAAATGGACTATGATGATAGTGAAGAAAGATTTTGAGAGAGTCCACAAGTTTTTATTTATATTAACCTATAAAACACTAACTTTGAGTAACTATGCATTCTCTGTGGTACTGGAACAACAAGACAAACAAGGCCCTGTTCTCACCCACCTTACCAAAATAAGAAAATTATATAAATACTTTATATTATTTTTTCTTACTGGGTTTTTCATACGAAGTCTGTATTTTCTAGAAATATGATGTATAATTTATATTTACACACATCATAATTTGGACTAGCCACATTCAAGAGCTCAGTAGCCATTCGTTTCCAGTCACTATAGTTCTGGACAGTATAGACTCTAATGGTAGTTGGATAAACAAGTCTGTAGTGTAGTAAAGCAGTAAAGACAGGAAGAAAAAATTGGGACTTTTCAGTGAATGCTGAATGAAATTGTGAAAATAACCCAGATTGCCCGACAATGTATATGGCTTGAGAAGAAAAGAAAGCTCACAGAACCCTAAAGAATGCCGGCATTTAAAGGACAAAGAGGGGGCCTAATAAAAAAGACCTAGAAGGTTAACACAAAAATCTATCGATAACATCCAATGTTTAACCTTTTAAAAACTTTATTACAATAAAAGATAACATCATGAACCCCCCTCAAAATATTCCCCCTTACTTCAAACACACATATCCCATCATTCTTGCCACTTTCTGAAGCAGTTCTGAAAGTACCTCTTTTATGAGTATCTTTAGTTGTGCTGTCATGGCTACCACAATGTCCTGAATTGACTCAAAATGTTTACTTTTCATGGTCATTTTGGCTTTGGGGAAGAGCCAGAAGTTGCATGGTACAAGAACTAGTGAATAGGTGAATGAGAACACCATAATATTTTTATGATTCTGCCTTTACTTTGGATGACAGTAGCAGCATTTCCATATTTTAATCATATCTCATAAAGATATTCGTGAAAGAAGACTTCCAGAACTGCTTCCAGAGCTGCAAAAGTAGCAAGAATGATGGGATAAGTGTGCTCCAAGTAAGAAGTATTTTGAGGGGGATTGTTGACAACATATCTTTTATTATAATGAATTTTTTAAATTTAAATATTCACTGTATATTTTGATCACTCCTTGTGTTTCTATACAAAAGAAATCATTCATTCAGACTTTGGGATTCATAGATGCAAGAATCCTGGGAGGCATGAAGTACTAGAGGACTCTAGGTTTGCTTTTCTAAAAGGAGGCCCTGACTACACATCATCACCTTTGCCTCTTTCAGAAGACTGGAGTTCATGGGAGTTTAGTAGAAATGGCAGCTGTGAAAGAAGCACTGTCCAGAACAGTGTGGCTCTTGCAGAAAGCATGTTTTAGAACTGATAAGAAAGTTAACAACATAAGCAGCGCTCATGTTGTCACTTTAACAGATCAAACTTCACTGCCTTATACTTGGTGGCAGTTTGTTTTTTACTCAAAATTAAATATTATGGACATCTTCATATATTTATGTGCTTCTGTCAACCCAGTTGGTAGAAGTGAGTCATGGAAACCACATCTATGGGCACCTGTCAGATTTAAATAAGGCAGTGAGGGACAAGAAGAGAAGGTTACTATTGTCAAAATGGACCAGAGGGGGTCTAACAAGGAAGAAATCACACTTCAAGCACTTGGATTTTAGCACATAGGGAAAGAGGGTACCCTTGTTTTTGTAGCTATATAAAGCCTCACTCCCTGCCCTCCAGGGACCTCTTGCAGAGGGAGGGGATAACAGTTGAAAGTGAAGACAGCAGGGCACTTATGCCATATTGGATCTCCATCAACATGCAACCCCAAAAGATCATAATGTGGAGATTTGTAAATCAACTCTTAGGGTGCTTGCCCCAGGGCAAATAGCACAACAAATTAATCCTTTCTTCATGAAATGAAAAGTTTGTATCTACACTGAATTCAAATTGCTCATTAGCTCTGACATGTTCCTAATGAGGTTATAATGCTCTGGGACAAAGATCAAGCCATTGAGCACAAATAGCTAGGGATAGAATCATAGAATGATAAAATTAGAAGGACCTCAGAGCAATGCCACTCCAACTTTAATATGAAGCACTTGGGCATTTTGATTTAGATTGTCTGAGGTTCAGTCACTTAATTTCTCAGGAACTCCCTGGCCGTGCTGAGGCTGCCAGCCATGGACTGCCCTTTGAATGCCAGGGCCTCAGAGCTCATCTAACCCATCTAGACCTATAGGCTTTATCCTGCAGCTAAGAATACAAGGACCAAGAGACATAAGTGGAAGCAAACTGAGGCTTTCCCAGAGCTAATTTGAGACAGGTGCATGTTTGTCCATAGACCTGTAAATAAAGAAAATTGTAAATAGACATATAGGAAACAGGGTGGCTAATTATCTCAGTTTTTATGGTATTAAAGAGGTTTCTGGGACATGGAATTTTTTACTTTGTAACTGGGAATATCCAGAAAAACCAAAGTGGATTTCAGCCCACTAGGAGTTCTTTGAATCTACTTAGAAGATGGCATCAGGATTATAGTCTTCCTGACCTTGTCAGTCTCTGAGTGTTGAGATCATGACCTGCTGCCAAGGCAGCCCTCTACACATCCTTCCTTGAAGAGCTCAAGGAGCATACACCCAGAGAAGACTGAGACTCTGCAGAGCCTTCTACCACCACATTGATGAGGGCCTATCCAGGGGACAGCCTACGAAATTCTCAAAGGCATAGAACAAGAGTATCAAAAATACATAGGAATAAGCATCATATAAGCATATAATGCTCCTTTTAACTGCATTTATCTTTTCTATTTTCCTCACTTAAGACAATGCATGTAAGAAATAAATCACTAGCTTTCATAAGTCTTAAATATTCATTAAAATCATCTTAGTTAAAAGCACTAAAATGACATTAAAACATCAGGCTATCCCCCTGAAAATAAAAAAAAGTCATGTTCTGCACAACCAAAGTTAGAAATGAAAATATATCCCTCCATTATTGCTATTTTATTCACTGGAATCAAGCCCATTAATACCAGATAGAATAATAAACAATGCAGAAAGGAAAAGTGAAAAATGTTTGGACTATTTGAAGCTAGCAGTGTATTGTTGAACCTTCCAAAATAGAGTAATAAGATGCTGATTCCACATGCATTCAAAATGTGGAGTCAGTGGAATCCTGACCACAAGAGTCTCCTTTTCTGTAGTTTACCTATTCAAATAAGATGCCAACATGGTCTGATTGAATTAGTGACTTAATATTCATAGAGTTAGACACTTAAAACAAAGGAAGGAAATAAGTGTGGCTAAATATATACAATGAATTTGAAATAGGTAAAAGAGAGAACCCTAGACACTCGGCACTCATTACCTGGAAATTAAAGAGGGCAGAAGCAATCCTATTATGCATTATAAACAGCCCAGCTGCTGACTTAATGGCAGTTTGAGTAGCATAACCACAGAGTCCTTGCTCCAATATTAATAGGAAAGGTATTGTACGAATCCAATAGTTCATGAAATTAACAAGGAAAATGAACTGGAGTGAAGAAACTTTGCAAGTAATAGGAGACACCAGCAATTGCTTCCCTGGAGCATACTGAGCACTTAAAAAGAGCTTGAGGAGAGAATATGTATATAAATGAGAATGGACATTATTGGAATTTTTTAATAATACTTTTAAATATATTTCAAATTTTCTGTTGGTTGTAAATATTTTAAAGAATAAGCTATTAGCTCAAAATGTCAATAAGAAGTCACGGGCTATAAGAGATCTGGTCCAATGACATTGACAGCTGCCATCTGAATCAGCCCCAAACTACCATAAACTCATGACTTCCCAATGGTCAGCTATCCCCATTTCATTTTTATGCAACTAAATACTTTAAATTATCAGAAAACAATCTCCCTCTTACAACCCTCAGTAGTCTGAATGATGTACACATTCTCACTGGGAAGCTAAAATATCTAGTTAATTCCACTTACAAACCAACAGACATACGATGAAAGAGAACACCTTCCCCACAGACACTGCCAGCGACAATCTGACTGTAGTTTGCATTGAGGGAACAAGAAGCTGAAAGGGTTTCCATAGAAGCAAGAATGTGACTTCTATTTTTCCCAGAAAGAGATCCATCCAAGTCTTCTAAAATTGCTGCATGAGGAAATGGAAATGCTACTAAGTTTGGAGAATTTGTAAACTTCAAATGGTTGGTCTTCACAGTAAATCCACCTATAAATTAGAACACAGAAAGTTACACAAAGGTGCAGAACAACAATCACAAAGGCAAATTAAATTCACTGAAGTCCTTTCAGTACTTTAACTTGCAAATTTTATAATTCAGTATTATAATTCACTGTTTATCCATACAAGAAAAATATACCATTAGTGTTCACTGAAAGTCAGGCTGTAGATGCGAGAGATCCTGAGTGATGCAAGAGCAGCACTGGCCCAGCCTTCATGCAATCTGTGTTCCAAGGCAGCAATTTCTACTTTTGCCCTTCAGGCAACATTTGGCACTATTTGGAAGCATTTCTGGCTGTCATGGGGTGTCTGGGTGTTAGCAGTGCTACTGTCAACTAGCAGGTAGAGCCCAGGGATCCTGCTAAATTTCTTACAATATTCTTCAATCAATCATTTCTGTATGTAGTAATAGTAACCCCTTTCTAAGTACTAGCTCTGGCATTACACTTCTTGATACTTTCTCTAACACTGCTACCACATGATTCGTTGGTGTTGTCAGGTTTTTTTTGAAAGTTTTTTTTTAAGGTAACTGTTCAAAGTATAAACCTCACAGGTATAAGTATTTTTGATGGGATTAGACTCACCATTGATGAATGGAAGATAAAAGATGGAAAGGCTAGAGTGTAGCACCTGTTGTGTTTATTATCAGTAAATGAATGCTTTGTGTTTAAATTTTCCATGAGACCAGAAGTTCTCACACTTGGTACTACTGGTTTTTTGGTTCAAGTAATTTTTTGTTCTCTAGACAACCCTGTTCATTGTAGGAAGTTTAACAGCACCCCTGGGCTCCACTTGCTAGTTGACAGTGGTGCGTGCAGGGACTTAAATTTTGCATGAAAGACTCCAAATTCCACCTCTTACAAGTTGTGCAGCTCACCTAACAGCCACAACCACCTGTGGCTCTATGTTTCAGTCATGCTGGACTTTTTTGTGATTCCCCAAGTGCAACCTGCTCTTTAGAATCTCTGTTTCTGGCTTATGCTATTTCTAATACTGTTAAACTCTTCCCTGTCTCTTTCCCCTTGCAAATATTTACTCTCAAATCTCTACACAAGAGGCACCTTTATGAAATCTGACCTTACCCCTCCGTGGTCCCTTCACTGACCATGTGCGGTTCTATTGTACTGTATGCATTCTCTCTAGTTCAGTGATGGGCTTAGACATTTATTTTGTACTTAAGACAGGAACTGTGTATCTCTCATCTTTGTACTTCCTGTTCCTTAAGTAGAGCCTAGAATAGTTTTTAAACAAGTGAAGAGATGGTTTGGCCAAAGTGATCCAGTAAGAAGGGATTAGTGCTCATAATGAACAATGTGATTTTTTTCAGTGTTTTATGAATGATATGAAATAGGGAGCTATTAAAGAATTGAAGAAATATGATCTGCCCTGAGGCACTTTTTATTCCTATTATTATTTTTACAATTTTAAACTCAGATGTCCCCCAAATGAAAACATTCTTTGGCTCTCCCTACTTGGGGAAAACAAGGAGAGTGGAAACTTGCTGATTACTGATTTAATTAAAAAAACAAACAATTATCTAAATTGTTGATTCAAACCACAAGAGCATATTTACTTGAATTACTTGGTTTGGCTGCTTAGAGTGATCAGATCAACTAGATTGCTCTCTACCTTTTTTCACCTTGGCCTGTGAGTCCTCTGAGGCATTGCTCACCACCTCTGAGATGTGTTTAACAAGTACACAAGAATTCCTGTGGTTCTCTTTGTGCCTCTATCAAGCCCTGAGCAGCTGAAAACAATAAATACTGAAACTCTGGCTCCTTCAGAAGAGATTTATTCAGGTTAATTTGTCTCCATGTGTCCATCCATTTAACTCCATTTATTCATTTTATCAGTGAACTGCCTACTAGCCCCTAGGTTCTCTGCTATATCCAAATAATAAAATACTGAGATAGGGAGATGTGAGCTCTGCTTTTATGAAGGCTCAGAGTTCAGAGAGACAGAGCAACGCAATGATAGAATGTGATGGGCACCAGGACAGGCAGAGGACAGGAGCTGTAAAAACCACACTGACAGTATTTGCTTCCTCTAGGATTTGTTCAGGAAATCTGAACTATAGCTTCTTAGATACAATCTTGTAACTAAAAGAAATATTGTCTCACAAAGACTCTATCATATTCACTTGAGCACTGACCTTATTTACCATCTGTCCTGTCTATTCAAACTTACCCTGTCCTTGGGAACAGCCCGAACAGGTTCTGATGGCCACACAGTCGATGAGATCAAAATTAACAAAAGTTGTGTTAGAAATCATCAATTCCCATCTTTTGGGAGTCTTAATCCCAGCTGACATACATAATCTTTCCTGTAACTTTTTTAAAAAGAATAAAATGTAGTAAGAGCTAGCCACTTGAAATAATAGTTCATAATGTACAAATAAAAATAAGAGAATAAACAAACTACAGACTAAACCTATGTATGACAAATATCTTGTATCCAGAATATGATAGAACCTACAAATCTTCATAGTAAAAAAAACAAACAGACAATTCAATTTAAAAAATAAAAGAAACAGAAAGACACATCCCTAAAGAACATACATGGATAACAAGTGAACACATGAAAAAATGTTTAACATGATATACATTAGGGAAATGCATGTTAAGATCACAATAAGATAATACTGTACACATATGAAGAGGCTAAATAAAAATAATGTTGACAGAAAATGCTGATGAGGAACAACTAAAATTCATAGAATGCAAAATGGGACAGTCACTGTGGAAACCAGTTCAGCAGTTTCTCACAAAGCTCTATACAGTCTTCTGATATGATCAGCAGTGCAACCCTCACGTATTTATCATAGAGAAATGAAAACGTACATGCATTTTTTTAAAAAATCATACAGGAATGGTTGTAACGATTACATTTGTAATCACCAAATCTGAAGAATTCCTCAAATACTCTTTAACAAATGAATGCATAAACAACATTACATCTATATAGTAGACCACTACTCAGAAACAATAGGAATAAAATACATATGGGCAACAAGTTGGATGAATTTCCAAACACATGTCAGAATGAAAACAGCCATTCCCATACCATATCATTCCATTTATATAACTGTTGAAAAGGTGAAACTATGGTAACAGGGAGTAGATTAGCAATTGTCCAGAGTTAGAAGTGAGCAGAGGAGGCAGCCACAAAGATAGAGCTCAAGGCAGTTAGGGTTGATGCAATTATTCTTTTTCTTTTTTTTACTTTTATTAGTACATGTTTGCATCACATAATTATTACATTCACTGTACAGTACACATCTCAATTCTTTTTTTCCTACCCTTCCACGCACCTTTTCGGTTTCCAGCATCAGATTCATTTATTTATCTTATAAGAGCTTATAAAATTAATTATATAAATATAGGTTGAAAATCTGACTAATAGACTAAAGAACATGTAAAACATGTAAGACAATTGTACTAAGCTAAGGTAGGCTTTTAGACGCACTGTCCATACTGGATTTATCCTCTCTCTCTCTCTCTCTCTTTCTCTCTCTCTTTCCAATTATCTTATCTTTCATGTTTTTTTTTTTCATAGAAGAGAAACCATGGAATATTTTAACTTGTGTGTCTGAGTTACTTCACTTAGCATTATGGTCTCAAACTGCATCCATTTTCCTACAAATGACTCAAGTTTAAATTTCTTTAAGGCAGAGTAATACTGTACTGTGTGTAAATATCACATTTTCTTTACCCATTCATCTGTTGATAGACATATAGGCTGTTTCCAAGATTTAGTTATATGAATTATGCTGCTATAAACTTGGGTATGCACACATCACTGTGGCACGGTTTTTCAGTCTTTTGGGAAGATACCTAGATGGGGAATAGCTGGGTACAATGGAATTTCTATTTTTAGTTTCTTGAGGAATCTCCATACTGATTTCCATAGGGGTTATATCAGTTTACACTCCCATCAACAATGGAGAAGTGTTTCTTTCTCCCCATAGCCTCACCAGCATTTGTTATTGATTGATTTCTTTTCTTTTTTTTTTTTTTTTTTTTTTTTTTTTTTTGGTACCGAGGATCAGACTCGGGTCCTTGCGCTTGCGCAGCAGGCGGTGAAACCACTGAGCTAAATCTCCGGCCCTATTGATTGATTTCTTAATGGTAGCTCTTCTTTCTGGAGTAAGATGAAATCTCCGTGTCGTTTTAATTTGCATTTCTCAAATGGCCAGTGATGTTGAACATTTTTTCATGTATTTATTGGCCATTTGTATTTCTTCATCTGAGAAGTTATTTCAGAAGCCCATTTCTTAACTCAGTCTTTAACTTTGGGAAGTCAAATTATTTTGAGTTGTTTATATATTCTAGATATTAGTCCTTTGTCTGCTAAGGAGTAGCTGGCAAAATTGTTTTCCATTCTGTAGGTTGCCTGTTCACTTTATTTATGGCTTCCTTTGCTGTGCAGAAGCCTTTTAGTCTGATGTGATCCCATTTGTTGACCCTTGGTATTATTTCCTGTGCCCCTAGGGTTTTGCTCAGCAAGCCTTTGCCTACAGCTCTGTCTTCAGGAGCTTCACCTATTTTGTCTTTCAGCATTTTAAGCATTTCTGTTCTAATTGTTTTGTACTGTGATACCGGTGGCAGTGGGGTGGGGTGGGGGGGTGGTTACACAAACTTACACATGTTAAATTTTCAAAAATGGAACATTGGAAAAGCCACCTCTATAGTTAGTATAGAAAAAGTAAATTTTAATTATATACCTGAAATAAAATTGCTTTTGCAAATACTTTCCACAAAATCTCAGCAAACCCCATTAATTCAAGTTGTGTTTCACTGTTCCATTGTTAAAAATAGTTGCTTACTTGAGGATCACTTTGAATTTTTTCAAAAACCTCCAACATGAAAAACAGTGACCAAAAAATAAACAAAGCTAATTAAGAAATCAGAGAAAAACTTAAACATTAGGGGGTTCAGAGAAGTGAGTACATAATATCCATTGAACAAAAAAAGTTTAAAAATATTTTTTAAAAGAAAAATTTAAAAATACAATAGAAAAATTGAGGAAATATCCTAGAATGTAGAAAAAAGATGAGATGGAAAATCAGAGCTAGAAAAATTAGGAAGGCAATCCAAGATGTCCAATATACAAATAGCAATATTCTAAATAAAAAAGAGGAAAATATAGAGGAGACAACTTTCAAAGAAATTGCAAAACACGAGAGACAAGGACAAAGTTAAAAAGCTCCCTGAGAGGATAAAATTAAAAGTTACATGTAAAACACCCAGAATCAAAATATCTTATAACTATTAATCCTCAAGACTAGAAGCTAGAAAACAATAGAATATCACCTCCAAATTTTAAGGCAAACTTAACTCCAACCTAGTATTCTGTAACTGACAGCCTGCAAGTAAGGGAGTTCCCATATATAGCTCAAAACACTTACCTTCCAAAGATTTGCCTTTTTCCAAAAAGTCATTATGGACTATGCTCTAATAAAATGAAAACTTAAATCAGAAGAAAGGAAGACATAAGAATCAGGAACAGGGATTCTAATACTACGAAGAAATGAAAGAAATCCAGCATGTTGGTAAAGAGAGATTCCAGGACAATCCACTACACAGTCTGCTCCTTATCTGCTGTGTAAAGGCAAACCCTCTGGATTGTTGCTTCCAGTATACATTAAAGATGAAGATATAACATATAACCACTAATTTTACAACTTCACATATTTCAACAGAAATAAACACCAAGAGGCATACAGTAGAATGTTTATATAAAAGATAGCCATCAAATGGCCCCCAAAAGAAACACAGCTGTAAAAATTGGGTGGTACAGTCATAAAATTAAATACTATATAATGATTGGAATTATACACTGCTGCAACACACAAAGATACAGGTGAATCTCATAGACTTAATATCATGCCAAAGAAGCTAGATAAAATAGAATGGCATGTTCTATGGTTCCATTTATATGAAATTCAAAGAATAAAACATGATTCTGTGTGGATAAGAGTCTGAATAACGCTTTCTCTTTGGCTGGGCATTTGTGGACAAGGCTAGGAACAGTCAAAGGCATAAACGGGCTTCCAAGGCACTGGTAACTTTCTATATATTCGGCTGGGTGGTATTATAGCTTATATCTAAAATGTCCCCCCAAAGTCTCAGGCATTTGGATGTGGCATATGTGAAAAGGAATTGGATCATGGGGGCACAGCTGAATGTCCAATTAGAGCTGGGTCCTGGTTGGAGTGGATTACTAGGGGTGTAATCTAGAAAGGTATGTTCCTGTCCCCAGCTCCTCCCTTCTGGGCCCTCTCTCTGCTTCCTGACTGCCATATTTTGAGCACTTTTTCTCCTCCATGCCCTTTTGCAATGCCATTTCTGCTTGGAGCCAATCAACTGTGGAATGAATTCTCTGAAACTGAGCAAAAATAAACCTGTAAGTTGTAGGTGTCTGGTATTTTGTCCTAGCAGTGGGAAAGTGACTAGTACAGAAAGTTAAAGTGAATCTATCAACAGGAATCTAAATAATGCTTCTCCTTTGGCTGGGGACTTGAGGGCAGGGCTGGGAACTGGAAGAGGTGTGAAGGGCCTTCCCTCCCAGTAACTAATAACATTCTACTCTTGATCTTAGTGGTATACACATGGTTGGCCTGCTTCTTAAAAATATATTGAGCTCTCCTCTTGTGACTTGTGTACTTCCTCCATAAATGTTGTATTTCCATAAAACATTAACTTTAAAAATTAGAGCAAATAGTAAAGCAACATAGAAGATCCAAGGGTAGAGAATGAAATTAAAGCAGAAGGAAGTATTTGAATTGTTCAGGTAAAGTTCAACAGTGCTGGAGCAATTTAGACTCCATTAAGACAATCAAGATTGTTAAAAATTTAGGGCCAATAACTAAAATAATCATAGCAGAATGAATAACTTTTGAATGCAAAGCTATAAAAAAGATACAATGCAATTCACAACAAACCAAGTTAGGAAAATGCAAAAGGAGAAACAAAGAAAATGGGTTGCAAACACAAACCACAAAATAAGACGGTAGAAAAAATTGCAAACATCATGAGAGACATCAGCATGTGGATAGTAATTGAAACCATAAGAGAAAATGAGATTTCTTCCAGGGAGAGCAAGTATATTGAGAAAAGAAGGGGCCCTGCAACAGAATTTAGGGAAATAAAAGGTAAAAGTTCTAAATGGAAAAAGACAAATATACAGGTGAAACTGAGAAGTAACCCTTAGAGAAAAATGAGGAAGAAAAAAGCAGCCCTATCAGCACCTGTCTGAATAAGATATTTTTGAAGTAACATCATCTGCTCAAATTAATTATAACAGCAACAGAGGCACAGTCATCCTACAGATATTTCAAAAGTAAAATGACCATAATTTAAATCCAAATCGAGATATTTATGAGTGTGAAAAGAGATGCCAATTAGAGTGCTGGGGCCGCAGGTATAAACAAATTGCCAAACCAAAGAGGTATAGTAATGCTACAGTATATTTCTTTTTCATGTATATTAAAATTAGTATCCATTTTGACATAGAGGTAATATTATTAGGTGTGAAGGTACCAACACATACATAAGTATCTTTAAAGGAAATGAATACCTTATTCACACCCACATTTATAGTAGCACAATTCATAATAGCTAAATCTTGGATGTAGCTTATATGTCCATTGATAGATGAATGAATAAATAAAATGTGGTATTTACACACAATTGAGTACTACTCTGCCATAAAGATAAACTTGAGTCATACATAGGAAAATGGATGCACCTTGAGTCCATTACGTTAAGTGAAATAAATCAGACACACAAGGTTAAATACCACATGGTTTCCCTTATATGAGAAATGCAAGTTGTACATAAACCCAAAATAAGAGATAGATAGTAAGAGTTAGGGAGATAGATCTTTCTCAAATGAGAAGGAGATCAAATGATGGAGCAAGAAGGAAGAGAAGAGAGGGCCAGGGGATGAAAAAAGGAATCGAGTTGGGTTATGTACATGTACCAACTCTACATAAGGAATGTAAACATCATGTACCACAACAATCCCTTCTAATGATAAAAATCTTCCTCCAGAAAGTATGTCTATTTGAGGATATCACTATCTAAGTAATTTTATGCTATAAATGTGGGTGGGAGGTCTACAGATGGAAAGGCAAAATCCACTGAAAAAATCTCAGTTGCCAAAAGAGTATCAGGCACAAAGCACAGAGGCTAAAATCATAGCTCCAAAGCCACAGAGAGGTCTGGCATACTCATTTTTTTAAACAACTGACAACTGGCAATAAAGGAATTTCCAAGTAAATCTGAGAAATGTGTGAATTAAAGATTAATGGATATTATTCATGTTTATTTTGATCCTAGGCTTTCTCAAAGCCTTTAAAATGCTTTTCTATTTTTAAAAATAAATTTTATTGTGTATATTTGAAATTTACAAGAAATATATGTAGATAGTATAATAGTTGTAGTGATACAAATTAAACTATCACCTCAAATTTTTATTTTTGTGACAAGAGCACCTAGAATGCACTTATTTAACCAAAATCACTAGTAAAATACAATTTTATTAACTATAGTTCTCATGTACATTGATTTCTAGACTTGTTTCAAATTTCAAAGAACAGAAACACTATGGTAAACATCACAGCATAAATGTAATTAACCAAATAATCCCATTTTCCAAGACACTGTTGAGTCTAGCTCTAGCCTTCCACGGAAAAGACTTCTGAGAATATCGTGCGGGCACAAATCACTGTCCTCTGCAAAGTCATTTTCTACAAGGGATGAGGAGTACTTAGTCAGAAGTTGGTCCTTGATACTAGTCAAGAGTCTCAAGCTATTGTCTGATTTACCAGATTATATCCTTTACCTGTAAATTCAGATCTAATTAAATCATATTCTAGGCCACACTTAGTCTGAAATTGCATAATTTTATGATTTAGAGAACTAACCAGTATCTACACTTCTCTAGAACAAAGCTGTTTGACATATTCTATCAGGAGACTCTTGTCCTGCACTCACTTGCCAAGAGTTTAAAGGGTTCTCAGCTGCACTACATTTCTAGTGAATTATACCCTGGGGGTGTGATTATTTTTAATTGTCTCAAGATAAGGATCTTTTGTCATAATTTAGATCTTAATTGATGACACTTTCCCATTAATTATGATGTATATTGAACATCAATTATGATGCTGCAACATTAATTTACCAGGACAGTTAGTTACTCAGTTTGATGGGCATTTCGTTTTCAGCATCTACTCTAAGATTATTTCTGAGAAATGTAAGCCTTAGACATACCAGCATTACAGAATGTAAATCTAAGTGCCATCCTCTCATGAAAACTGGGCAATCTTAAAAGAAGAATCATTTCTCAAAGTGGTAATCCTTTCAGGGAAAAAGAACTGCCAGGTATTTACCGCCTCAAAAGGAAAACTAAAAAGAGATTAAGAAAAAATTGAGAACCAAATATAAAAGCACATAGCTTAATATTAAATCTTTTTTAAAATTTTAATATTTTGATCTATGATTATTAAATAATCTCCAATGGGAGTACAAGAGTCAACAATTATTAAATTTCAATTGAAATAAACTGAAGAGAGTATTCTTTCCATGACTCTCTGCAGGTCACTCCCATCAATGATTTTTATAACAACATGATTATTAATGTATATGTTACTCTTACCTTTTTAGGTATTTGGGATTGCACACAGGGCCATGAGCATGGTAGTCAAGTGCTCTACCACTGAGCCACATTCCACCCCTTCACACTACTCTTTTAGAAATAAGAACATGGGGAATTCATTTTCCTGCAGGTCTCTCAAGTGTAAGCTTCTTTATGGCTGATTAGTGCTCTATTGTATAAATATACCACATATCTCTGTATCCCTTAACCTGTTGTTAGATACATTGGCCACTTTGAAGATTTAGCTTTGACACCATAATGTTAAGTGAAATAGTTCATACACATAAGCATAAATACTGATGGTTTATCTTATATGAGAATCCCAAAGTATAAATAATTTCAAGAGCAAAATAAAGGATGGATAATAGGAATTAGGAAGATCTTTTACAAATGGAAAGGGAATCCAGAGATGAAGGAAGGGAGGAAGGAGGTAAAGTGAAGGGAAAGTACAAAGAATTAAGAAGTGTTGTGTTGCTCAGTAGCACGGGCTAGCACAAAGAATCAACAACTGGCATCTCATTTTATTAAAAACCTTCTGCACAGCAAGAGAAACCACCAGTAGTGTAAAGAGGCAACCCACAATGTGGGAAAAAACCTTCACCTGTGATTTTGTGGGGTTGAAGAGTCTGTAAACATCTATTAAGTTCATTTGTTCAAGAGTTCGATTGAGTTCTAGTATTTCATTACTTATTTTTTGTCTAGTTGATCTATTTGTGACAG
>NW_004624855.1:4222344-4253289 GCF_000247695.1 Heterocephalus glaber | reverse complement strand
AGGTGGTTGAGTATCAGAGTGTTCCATCTCATTTCCCTTTGGGGTTGCTGTAGGTGATCTGGAAGTCTGATTTTGAGATTTATTTACGTGTTTTCTCATTTTGACTGGGGGTTGGGGGGTGCTATTGGCACCCGTGCAGATCACCTCCTCTGACCTGGGAGAGGTGGGACAGGGGCCAGAAGTGGTGGGACAGAAGGCAGCCCAAAAGCTCTTTCCTGTGGGCTGGGAGTAACGGAAGGGATGGTGGCCGGGAAGCCGCTTTCTCTGGACCAGGAGCGGTGGGATGTTGGCTCAGAAGCCCCTACCTCTGGACCAGGAGCAGTGGGATGGATGGTGGCCGGGAAGCCCTGAAAAATATCTTTGCCTCTATATTCTGGTCCCCCAACCATGCAATAGTGGAAAAGTCATCTATAGTCCCATTTTTATCATGAAGAAACTTACAATTAGTCAAGTACTAGAGAATAACTTTGAAAATTTCATGATACTATAACAAGTCATGCACACTTATATTACTGGATTCAACCTATTTTTAGTGGGAACCCTAAATGCAGTAAGGACCCTATTAACGAAATACTGGTGAAGAAACTTGGCAACCCACAGAGCAGAGAGATATTATGGAATCATTCCCTTTTATAATAATCCTTTTGAATTTAGAGAAAATGAATTAAATTATTAGGTTTAATACTGAATTTACTTATATAATAAGTCCAAATTGTAAATAAGATTTCTTTAACCTACTCATGACTGTTACAATTTATATGGACTCATAAGCACTGAAACACAAAATATATTTTAGCCTTATTATAAATATCATCACTGTTACAAATAAAAAGCTCCTTTGGCTTTTACCAATACAAGATTCACTAAAATAAGTTATTAAAATTACATATTCTGTATCCTCAGGGATCCCAGTACTCATGATTCTGTTTTGATGAATAGCTTAAAACAACCACACTAAGGCACTTACCTCATGGGAAAAATGACCAAGTAATAAGCTGTCAGTAACTGAAGTATTTGCATCACTTTCCAAGATGTCAATTCCAAAATCTCTGCATGAATAAACTTGGAAGTTTTTCAGGTGAAGATTGCTACTTCTGAAAATCTATAAAATAATAGCATATGTTATGGAAGAGGTCTGAGGCTTAGTTTGCTTGCAGATTTCCTGAAACTTCTTTAATTATTGATTGTGAGTAAATAAGTATGCTATGCCATATTTAAAACGGTTTTGTTCATCAATATCAGTGCACACATCCCAAAGTGACTATGAGGTCAGTATTAACAAGTCCCCTTTGGTTAAACCTCTCTGTACTTTACATTTCTCCTTACAATAAACAATACATTAGAAGGTCAATGTGAACTCTCCATGTATTTAAAATAGTCTTGCAGGGGCCAAATCACAAAATTAATGCAGAAAAACACAGCATCAAGAACTCCAGGGCTTAACATTAGCTCAATGTAGTTATATATTAACTCTCACAGTCAAAAAAACACAAATATAAAGAAGTAATTCATCATGACTACAGATTCACTGTGTATGGACTCAACACGTTATATTAACTTATGACACCTGCGGTGAGTACGCCCAAGTGGAGTTCAAATATTTACAAAATTAGCATGATAGATGTGAAAGAATCCCTCTTGTCTGAGAAACAGGGCTGTCGGTTTTCACCTACCCCTGATAGTAACAGTATGATCTTTGGCAACACATTTTACTTCTCCTTGGCTTTGGTTCAACCACCTTTAAAAATCAGGGTGGAGGTCAGGACTAGAAATTAATTTAATACTGTCAACCCTTTATTCATTAAATACTGTAACTGGAAATCTCCTATTAATTAAGGCCAAAGTACCCTGATTTATCATGCCATCACACTTTTTTATATGTTGATCATCTTTTTATCATGGATTTTGAGTTATGTATGCATTAATCTTTTTATAAAAGTACAGTTCTTTGAAGACATAGATTTATCTGAAAATAGGTAGGAGCTCTACTGACATCTTGACAACTGTTAATTACAGACATGCACAAATATATCTATTTGCAAATATATTCAAAAGACAGCTAGCACCTAGCATTGGCAAGGGAACTTGAGAATTTTAAAACAAAATCAACATACAAACTGCAAAATAAACTCATTTTTCCCACAGTGTTCACAGTCTGCTCTCATCTTTCGCTTGTCTAGATGAATTCTTTTGTATTTTATGAAACTTAGTGAAAAAAGGTATTTTCTTGACTCTTATTTAAAATAGGAATTGAAGAGTCAGTTCACTTGGTTAGAATCCAAAAGTTCTTACTTGTGAGACTTAGGAAGTATTTTATCCCTTGATAGTTTTATCTACAAAAGAAGTAAAAATAATGGTATATCTCCCCCGAAAGTTTAGGTGACTAAATGAGGACATGTTTAAAACTACAGATATAAAGTAATGTTGATACACCATAGGAATTTTTTGTTCAGTATCACTAATCATTGGGGAAATGCAAATTAAAATCACAGTGAGATATCACATCATACCTGTCAGAATGGCTACTATTAGAAGAGAAAGAAAAGTTGTGATATACATTGTTTGTGGGAAAGTAAAGTAGCACGGTCATTGTTGAAAATAATACGAATTTTATTCAAAGAATTAAAAACAACTACAATATGATCCATCAACCATGCTATTAGGTATATATTCAAAGGAAATAAGGGCAGTATGTCAAGGGAATGTTTGCACTACCATGTTCACGGTATTATTCACAATAACCAAGAAATGTGATCAACTTAAATTGATCAACTTGATGAATGGATAAAGAAAATGTGATTATATATAGACACAGATATCTCTATATCTGTACCTATATCTATACTTATATCTATCTCTATCTATATCTATATATAGATATGATGGACTACTACTCAGCATTAAAAAAAAGAAGGAAATCCTGCCATTTGTGACCACATGGACAAACTTGAGGGACATTATTTTAAATGGAATCAGACACACAAAAAGCCACATACTTTCACTTATACAAGGAATTCAAAAAAGTCAAACTCAGAAACAAGAAATTAGTTACCAAGGGTTGGGGTTTGAAAGGGGAATAGCAGAGGCTGGAGAGATGTTGGTGAAAGGATACAAAGTTTCAGTTAGATATAAACAGTACTTTTAAGAGATGGAGTGTACAACAGAGTAACTGTAGTTAATTAACAATGTATTATATTCTTGGAAATTGCTGAGAGTAGACTTTAAGTGTCTCTCTTATTACAATAAAAAGGTATATAAAGTAATGCCTATATTAATTGACCCAATTAACCATTTTTTGAGGTGTACATGCCTCCAAACATGATATTGCATATGAGAAATATATACAATTTTTGTCAATTAAAAAGGTGTTAATTAGTAAAATTAAATTAATCCAATGAGAAATATAAGAATGTTATCTACTGCAATATTATGTTTAAGCTTCTGTATACATGACAATCATGTCTAAATGACCAGAAATAAAGTTCATGAAATTAAAACAAACTGTACTTTTTGTGATGCAAAAGGAACTTTTGGATATTATAATTTCCAAAAATGTCATCATCAACATCAGCCTACCACTCCCAATTCTTTTTACTAAAATTGATAATAAATAATAGCTAATGTCATTGAGTATTGATGAAGATCTTAGCACTTTTTATTCAGGGACTTAATTATTATTTTTAATTAACACATAAAATTGTACATATATGTGGTGTGCATTGAATGTGTAATATTCAAGTCAGGGTCAGAATATCTTTCTCCTTAAACATTTATCATTATTTTGGGGAGAAATATTTAATATCCTTTCCTCTATTTTGAAATATACAGGACACCATCATTATTTATAACCATCCTACTGTAAAACTGAACACCAGAACTTGTTTCTCCCATCTAACTGCAATTAACATTCAGGGACTTATTTAATTCTCAAAAACATTGATCCTTTAAGTACTATTACTATTTCCATTTGACAAATGAAGCAGGAAAAGTTAGGAGATTTTTCCAAGGTCACACAGACAGGACTTGGGACTATTGGAGAATTCGTGTGGCTGTGTATACAGGGGGTTACTTTTCATAAACAGTTTTATTGAGGTATAGTTCAATATGTACTTAAATTTTATAATTCAATGCTTCTACTATATTTTGAGATATGTGCCAACATCACTAAAATTTTAGAATATTTTCATCAATTCAAAAAGAAAGCTTTTAGCTATTGTCACTTCTCACTCCCTCCCCACCAGTACTGCCCATCCTCCAGCCCTAAGCAAACACAAATATTCTGTGTAAATCTTCCTCTTCGTGACTTTATTAAATCATGTGGTATGTATATTTCTGATCAGTTTCTTTCACTCAGTGTAATTTTCTCAAGGTTCCCCCATGTTACAGCATATATAAGTACTTCACTCCTTGCTCTGAGTGAATAATTTCCCACTGCAGATATGCTATCCTTTACCCATTCATCTATCCATGAACATTTGGGTTTTTCCTACTTTTTGGTTATCAGGAATAAGGACAGTGCTCTAAACATTTGTGTACTAGTTTCTGTTTGGGCATATTAGTTTTTTATTTATTCCTCATGGATTATATTACTATAGGTGGAATTGGTAGCTCATGTACCTTTATGTTTAATTATTTGAGGAATTGCCAGATTGCTTTCTGAAGTGGCTAGACCCTTTCGATTTCTCACCATTAGTGTTAAGGCTCACAATCTCTCCACATCCTTATTAATCAGTTGGTGTTATTTTTATTCTAGGCACCCTGGTGGGTCGTACTTGGATCTCATTTAGCTAAACACTAGTGATGTCAAAAACCTCTTCATATGATTATTGATCATTTGGATATGTTATGTAGAGAAATTTCTATTCAGATAATTTGTTCCATTTTTAGTTGGGTTTTTTAAACTGCTGACCTGTAACAACAAACTATAATCTATATATATTTGCACTACAAGTCTCTTATCGGGAGTATGGTTTGCAGTCTCCAATTCTTGTAGGTGGTGTTTTCACCTTCTTGATGGTGTCCTCTGAAGTATTATATTTTTTAATTTTTAAGAAATCCAATTTATCTGTTTTTCTTTTATTGTGGTTGCTTTTGTCATCACATCTAAGAGTCCTTTGCTAAAATGAGAGTCAGGAACACTTACTCCTATGAGTGCTATAGTTTTTGCTCTTACATGTAAGTTCCTGACTCATTTTTATTGAATTTTTGTAAATATTACAAGGTAAGGATCCAACTTTTTTTTTTTTCTTGCAGTACTGGGACAGAGCCTTCACACTGAACTACATCCCCCATCCCCGGACCTTTTTATTTTTAATTTTGATACAGGGTCTTGCTAGGTCACTAAATTGCACAGGCTGGGCTCAAACTTGTGGTTCTCCACACTTAGTCTCCCAGAGCACTGGGATTATAGGTGTAAGTCACAATACCTAGCTCTAACTTTGGTCTTTTAAATGAAGCTATCCAGGTATACAAGCACCATTTTTAGAAAGACTATTATTTATACCATTGAATGGTCTTGACCAAAACTCATTTGATTATAAATGTCTACATCAATTTCTAGACAGTCAAATCTATTCCACAGCTTACTATATTCTTCTGTCCATATCATCCTTGTCTTGATTATCATTGCTTTGTAGGAAGTTTTGAAGAAGCAAAGAATAAATATCTTACTTCATTCTTCTTCCAATATTATTTTAGAGATGATCACTTTTAAAATTCCCCACTATCAAGTTATTTAATTTATTCTTCATAAGAGTGAAATTCCAGTGATATCTCATTATTAAATTAGAGTGCACAAAAGCTTAATCTATGGAGTTCTGTTTTTTCTTTCTCAGGTTTAGCATATCTGATTGTAGACTCTGAAAAAACAACAGCTTCAGTAAGCACCTTTTAATTTATTTCTTTCTAAGGTGATTGCCTCTAGAACAGGGCTACTATGGAACAAGAAGACAGGATTTAAGCCTGTTTCTTGGTATAAAGAGGGCATGCCATAGATGCTGCTACTAAATTGTCATCCCACCCAAAATGCTTATAAGAAACCAGCAATTTATAAAATGCTATGAAAGTGAAGCACTACATACAACTGGGAATCTTCTTGATAGCTATTCTAATTATATATATTCTAATTATATATATTCTAATTATATATTTTTCCTCATTCAGAAATTTTTTCCTTTTCCTCATGTTGTATTTATGTATTAAAGTTTTGGCTTTTTAATTTTGACTTTATTATATTCTTTTATTCTACTTCCTGAATGCTCTGTATGTAAACATATTTCTTCACCTATGTATCTTAGGCTTCAGATTTTTAATTCATGGAGATGATATATTTTCTCTGTATAGAATCAAATGGTCACCTTGGATAATTTGTATATGTTGCTACTAACAATGAGCATACAAAACTTCCTTGTAAGCAAATTCTTATAGTAATAAAAAGAAAAATAATTATGTATGAATTACTTTGTCTTTTAAAAATGGAATAAAATGTAATTTACTGATTAAAGTAAGAATGAGAGCTTGAGCTGGAATTGTGTTCCAATGATAAACCATGCGTTTTTCAAGGCTGAAGTATGTGCTACTCAGGATATTAGAATATTAAATGCATAATGCTTGTGTCTAGATTCTGCACCTTCCTTATTGTGCTGCTAATCGACTGTGTGATGACCAACAAGTCTCTCTACTTTCTGAGCCATAATTTATTATCTGTAAGCAGGTCTAGAAAGGAAGAATGGATGAACCTCTAGCATCCCTCCTAGTTATAAATCTGATCTCTCTTAGGACTTCTGAGAAGTCTCATACAGGAAATGACCTACCCCCAGACTACTTTCAAGGAATTTGTTTATTCAGCAACTATTTCACACATAGCTGTGATGCCACTGGGTCTTTTAAGCTGTGATAACATTATAATCCTCTCCTCAGCAAATCATTCCCCTTTCAATAGAGATGACAACAAATTATCGGGAAAAAAATCAAATAACAGTTTCAGTTTTTAAAAAGCTTAAGAAACTTACCTGAACACCACCTGCACTTCCCCAAACCCTGAAATTTTGGAACAGAGTGGGGCCAGTGTTATGATCCCAAGATGGCTGAAATTTAGGATATACAAAGAGCCCAAACCTTAAAAAGTAAAAAAAGAATGAAATTAAGCCAACTGCTATGTCTTTAACATTCAATTTTTTCTCATTGGAGTTAAAAAAGTTTTTGTACATATTTTTTAAATTGATACATAGTGATTACACATAATTATGTGCAACATGCAATAATGTTCCAATACTCAAACGTATACCAACGCATACACCATAATGTTTGCATGATCTTGCCTTTCTGCTGGATGGCACTGGGCAGCAGCACACACTGTATTTTTTTAATCACACCTCATAAAGACACTCACAGTGTACAAGTTTTCTTTTTTCTCCTTATCTTTGCCCATACTTATGTTATTCATTCTAACTGCTAGGAGATGATATCTCATTATGGTTTTGATTTACATTTTCTTGATTTACATTTTCTATTGATAATTTTAAGCATTTTTATATACTTTTTGGCAACTTGCTTATTTTTTTTTGAGAAATGTCTCTTTAGGTCTCTTGTCCATTTTCAAATTGGATTATTTGGTTTTTTACTGTTGAGTTTCGTGCCTTATATATTCTGGATATTAACTAACCCCTTATCAGATATAAAACCAATGAATACAGAGAAGTGAAAATAAATAAGGCCTGTGACCCTTTCTAAGTGTAATTCCTCATTCCTTAGACTTTCCTCTCTATTTCAGTCTGTAACTTTCTCCAAGATCTTTGCACAAGGCAATTGCCATGGTCCATGCTACGTTACCCAGTTCCCTAGACTGTCCTCCACACAGGAGAGTGGATACCAACACTGGTAATTCTTTCACCTTTTGTTCTTTTACTTGCAGTGTCCTACAATTGCTGTCCTCTGACACCATTACAGTCCACCTTTCCAGACTGCTCAAAGCTGCTGAATATTCATAATGATAATTTCATCATACATGAACTAATCTCAGCCTTGACTGATGCTTCAACATTGCTTAACAATTTTTCATATTCTTTATTCTACTCTTCTTATGATTTCCTATCATGATTTAACAATATTACTAATATTATAATTATTTATTGCTATCAATTATTAGTTTCTTACTATATTCCAGATGCTCTTCTTGATGCAATATATCAATCATCTCTAATTTTTACACCAAACTTTCAATGTAGATTTGTCCCCACTTTACAAATAAGGAATCTGATACTTCTGGTACAGGGGACTGAACCAAGATCTGGCACATGGTAGATAAGCATTTAGCTACACCCTCAGCTCAGTGGGTCAGACTATTAAAAAAAATAAAAGGAATTTATAAGTTGTAGAGTTAGGATTTGATTCAAGGTCTGACAGGCTCTGAAGTCAGTATTTTTCCCATGTGTTTCAAATTCTCCACCCAATCTTGTTTCACATGTCCTTACTCTTAGCAGATGGCCTTACCCTACATGTAACAAAGACTATGAACAAGTCTCTTCATTCAGAAAGCAAGTAAGTCACCTGCAAAGAGTCTCTTCTCCAAGACTGATCTCTCCACTGGGGTCCTGAGCCAAACCTACCAGCTCCCTACAGCCTGGCATTACTGGTTGTTGTCAACCACTTTGAAATTCATTCTCTCTCTCTCTATCTCTCTCTCTCTCTCGCTCGCTCGCTCTCCCATACTAACTAGCTACAAAAGGTACATGCTGTTCTGACGGTTTGTCATGTGACTCCTGTCTCTTTCCATAACCACCAAACTTTTATGATCTAAAATACTTACGCAGTTACTCATCATAGTCGGGAAGACAAAGAGGCAACCTAAATGTCCATCAACACATGAATGAATACAGAAAATGTGCCATAAGCATACAATGTGATATCACTCAGTCTTCAAAACAGGGAAATTTTGCTCTTTGTGCCAATGTGGGTGAAACTAAGGACACTGTGTTGGGTGAGGCTGAATGAAAATGCAGAAGAAGAAATGCTACCCTTATATTAGCATTACCCTATGAGCATATACCCTTAGAAATCTACCATATTCCAAGTTTTAGAAGCAGAAAATAAAATGGTGGTTGCCAGAGGCTGGAGGGAAACAAGGAGGTATTAGTCAAAATATACAAAAGTTTACTATGAAAGTTGAATAAGTCCCAGAGATACACTATATGGCATAGCACCTATATTTAACAGTATTGTATTGTATACCCACAATTTTACAAAGAGGTTACCTATCTTATTTCAAGGGTTCTTACTATAATAAATAAATAAGCATACCAGGAACAAAAACTTTTACAGCTGATGAATATATTTGTGGAATAGATTGTAGGTTAGTTTCACGAGTATATACATATCCTCATACTTATCAAGTTTGTACAGCTAAATATGTACAGATGTTTGTATGTCAATCATACTTTACTAAAATGACTTAAGAAATATTTATACTGTCACATCACCAGATCTCAAACAATGCCAAAAGTTATACCTCTTTTGCGAGTATTCCACAGAAAAGTGATAAATCAGAGTCATTATACCCCAAATGTAGGTAACTATTCCCAGTTACCTCACGCAGAAATGTGCAACATTCTGGGTGAATGAGAGGAGTGGAGCTTGCGATGTTTGGCTGGTCACAAGATGAAAAAAATAGCCATAACCAGAAGCACAAACTCTGTTCTCCTACAGAAATTAAGAATAGTTTTAAAAAATAGTTATTCCGTGTGTGCTATGGTTGCTGAAAAGAAAAATTCGTATTTGCACTTTGTACTTTCTGATAATATATATTTGCAATATAGAATAATATATGTTCATTTTGGGGAATTTCATACATGCATATACCATGTTTTAGTCATTTTCAATCACTTAACCCCCTTCTCCTTCTACCTCTGATCCCCTCCCTGGTCTCCAAGAGTCTGCCTTCTATTTTCCTATCATCTTGCATTTATTTTATTCATTTATTTATATTTCAGGTTTCTCATATAAGAGAAGCCAATATTTAACATTTGCATCTGATTTACTTCATTTAGCAAGAGAGTCTAATCCTGAAACATTTTCGGTCTTAGTTTTCCCCCTCAAAATGAAACTATCTTCCCATTACCCTTTCTCTAGGCAGCTCTCAGTAGACTTTAACTTGCCCATCTCAACAGCTGGTATCTCAAGTGAAGGTCTTCTTTTAAGCTTCTCCAGTGAGGTTACAAGTGACACCTAACCTAAGCCTCTCCTCTACGTTCTATGTAAATACACATAGTGACTGTCAAGGCAATGACACATCTCAAAGCCAAGGTCACCCAATGTTCTCTCTGATCTTTGGAACAAATCAATGATTCGGCAATGAACTGAAGGTCAGGTGATTGGATTAGCCAAGCCTTAGCTCTGAGACAGTGGCTGAGCTCAACTATAACCCAAATCTCTTCAACAACTCTTGCGCTACTTAGATTATAAAATCACCTTGATATTTCTTCATAGGATTTAATATCTAAATAATTATTGTCTTTTATATGCTCATATAAAATCTAAATTTTCCACTGAACCACATGTGTCTGAAAATCTAATTCTGATCAAATTAAATACAATGAGATTATCTTTATAAATGCTATGAACTATCTGTAACATTTTTGTTGCTATGTAATACACGAAAAGACAGAGGAGAAAACTGACTTCCTAAAGCATCTGATACCATATACGGATGTATTTTACTTGACCTACACAATGTTTACAAAAATTTTTATTTTGTTTCCAACATCTTAAAATTAGGAGACAGTACAAAAATTCATTATTTCAACTTTCCTTGGCCTAAAATGCTATAGGAAAGCCATGGACCAACTGGAGATGACAAGATCCTGCCTTCTTGGGCTATGGATTATTTTGCAGTGGTCCCAACCTCTTTGCATTGCTTGCTGATGCTACCCACCCAACCACTGTAGGCATTTGCATTTGTACCTTCCTAACTCCAAGAAATAAATTAAATTCCATGTTGGCTGTTCTATGTATCTTGTCCTGAATTGCATTTGAGTCCCCTCTCAAACCCCAGGGGACCCTAAGCTCTCTTTTCTCTTTCCTCTGTCAGGGAGACAGAACTCTGATAAAATACAGGGCCCCATCAGGTTGCTGCCCAGGGGCCACTATTAGTGAGCAAAATGAAAGGCCAATTGATGGAGCTGCTGGACTACTTCCTACGTATTTATGTGATCTGTCTCTCTTAGCCTGAGAGGCCAGTCCCAGGCCAACCCATCCAGATCTACCCAGAGAAGAGAAGTTTCAGAACAGTCTGCTCAGCTTGTCTCAGACTAAACCTTGTGCCACCCCAATAGAGTGAATATCTGAGGATCCCACCTGGTCCATCCCTGATCATGTCAGGGTCTGATGTGGCCTGAATGGTACGGGACAAAGACCACCAGGTGTCTCATCTCAAAGTTACTCAAGCCCAGGAATAAACACTACATGATTTGGAATGCTTATCCTGAATATTGGCCTCAGAGCACAGAAGAGAATGAGAAGGGAGGATTGTGGCACTGTTAGGCATCAAACATCTTTCTGAAAAAAACATTTTTATGCAATTGTTGCCTCTATACACAGGGCTCACAGGGGATCAGCTAGGAGCATCTTCCTAGTTCCATAAGCTTTAGTGTGTATCTGGATAGGGCTTTCAGGTTTAGCAATAAAGACACAGAATGCCCAGTGACATTCAAAGTTCAGATTCAAAATTGAATTTTTTTAGTGTAAATGTATTCCAACCACTGTATGGATCACACTTATACTTAAAACTGATTTGTTGCCAGGTATGTTGTATTTTATCTGGGAACCCTACCATGGGGGTAGATAAGGCACAGCTTTCCAGGCCCTGCCACTAGATATTCTGCTCAGTAGGTGGAGACAGTGAAGAGATGATGTTATGGCTTATATCTAAAGGTCTCCCCAAAGCCTCATGTGCTCATAGGGGAAGCTTTTGGGAAGTGACTGGATCATAATTGTGTGATACTGGCTCATGGATGTGTGACACTGGATTACTCAACTGATGGGCTGTGGTTATGTGTGATACTGGGAGGTGAGAGGGAGGAGGTGAGGCCTTGAGGGTATGGCTTGGAAAGATATTGATTGCTCTCTGCTTCCTGCCATGAACTGTTTCTCCTCTTCATGACTACCTCCCTTGGAACCATCCCAACTGTGGACTGAAACCTCTACAAACTGTGAGCCAAAATAAATCTCTCTGCCTTTAACTTTCAGGTGTTGGGTTTTTTGCCTTAGCAACAAGACAGTAACTAAGACTTAGGGGAACAGTACTGTGCATCTTGAGCACTGTAAGGTGGTCTGAAGGTTCTGATGCAGCTGATCTCTGACCTCACAAGGAGAACTGCTTTTCTGGAGCCCATTAAGAAAGTAAACCTGGACAGTCTAGTTACACAGAGTCCTAGAAGATGTTCAAAGAGGAGAGACACTAGCAGGTCTCCATTTCCTGCTGATTTTACCATGAGTTGCTTTGAGAACCCACTGTAAATGGAAACCATGACAAAAAACTGAAGGAGGAAAGAAACCTAGGAAACCAGGATGAGAATCTAAAAGCCTGTCCAGCTCAGTACAACCTACAGTTATATCCAATCATTTTGTTTTCCTTAGTGATATTTCTTTTTTGAAATTATGAACAAGCATCATCATCATCACAATAACACTTGTAGAGAAAGTTTATAAAAAAGCCACTACAGTCCAGGTACCAGATTCTACAGTGTCTTTCATTTGCACAATTCTATGAGTTATATATTATTATTACAGTTGTCACAGCAAAGAAACCGAAGCTCAGGGATGTTGAGTAACTTTCTGAAAGTCATAAAATCAATAGATGTCAAAGCAACTCCACCCAAGCCCAAGTCTGGAAATGTCAGAGACTTCAGTCTAGGATAGAAGAACAAAGGCCAGACTCAGAGTCAAGATGCTGAAGGATAGCATACAAGTAAAGCAACATAAACTGTAGAATACAAAGTCCTATGACCAGGATAGGAGCAGAATAGGCATTTTCTGTGGCCTCTTCAGAAGTGGACATCACATACTGAGCAATGCAGAAATCAGCGCATCAGGGGCATTCAAGCAAGAGAAATTAACTATTCAAGTAGGCTAGCTCTTTGAGATGTGTGTCTGTAATCACAAGGGAAAAAGTAAGTTAACTTTTTTAGGTACCAGTAACCTGCTGGACAGGACTGGGGTAATATTTTTGATATTGTTACATAAATATGTTTCCCCAACAGTAGAGAGAATTTTCTAGGTCAGATTAAACTAAGGAGTTACTTTTTCACACCAAGAATACCAATAATATAAAATCCTTTCCACCTTACCACATGGCAAGAAAACCTTTCTTGGCTCAGGGCACGCATAGACATGGACAGGAGGCATTTCCCAAGAGTAGAAAAAAGAGGACATGACATTTGGATCCCTATATTGCTGGAATTTCTGGACCTTCCTCCTCCTTTAATGAACTTACATCCTTCTACTTATACTGTTTTCTATTTTCCATAGGTTGAGTAAACACATTTCATTCTATGGCTTTATTCTAGAGTAATATTTTTATTGACGTTAATTCCTAAATGAAAGAACTTGAGTCTTATTAAAGGTAATTCTCTGACCTATAGTGACATGTGGCAGTTACAAAGTAGCAGCACCCCTACAAAAGAGGATTTAAGGGGGTTGGAGGGGCAGCCCATGCAGACACAATCAGCAATAATCACCGCTGTTTACCAGACTTTAGCTTGTTATCTGCCACAGACCCAAAGATTATTTTTGCCTGGGTGTTTGTAAATAGACAATTAATCCTCATTTTTTTTACCGAATTACTGAATGTTCTTTTCTTTGTGGACTGGTCAGTCCACTCTCTACTGCACTTCATTATTTGAATTCTGAGCAGTTCTCCAATTTCCGGTGGCCATGTACAATTCTGGTCACATGTCTTTCCACATGGTACTCAGCAAAAGTGACTTTTGGGTTATCATTGATATATTAAGTTGAATTACACTCAAAATATTAACACAACTTCAGAGAATCCAGGCTATCTCTAAGACATTAATGATCCTGGGAGACATAGCCTAGTGTACTAGTTGTCAATCAAGGATAATCAGGGAACATTTGAAAATCTCCAGAGATATTTTTGAGGGTCACAATTAAAATGGTGGAAGAAACTGGTTTTGGTATTCAGTAAGTGGAGACCAGAGGTGTTGCTACACAGAGGACAGCTCCAACCCCAAAGGATCATCTGGCCCCAAATGGCAACTACCACAGCAGACATACCCTGTTCTACAGTCTACTGGAGCTATGTATTATTAAAATAACTCATGCTCACTTGTCAGTATTCTAGCTCCAAATTTTGTCAGAGTCTGTATCCCCAACCTAAATATAAAAACATAGTCCATTATAATAAAAATGCTTTAATAGTCTCTAAGAGAAGGGTATTTATATCTCTTAAAACAAGCAAAGCTGCCATTAGTCATTCCCAAAAATAACATTTACTAGCATTAAATCAATTATCTCAATTCTTCCCTTGTCCTAGAAAACAGGATATGCACTAATGAGTCTCAGCCACAGGAAGAATCCATCTCTGAGTTGGTAAATAAAAATGCCCAATAGATCTCTGCAGCACTTATAGATACACACAGCGACACCAGAGCCACTTTTCTCAGTTACGATTACACAACTCAAACGTTTCCCAGAACAGTACATATGTAGATCCACCTTCTAGATAACTTATGCCTAGTGGCTGTGTCTCCACTACACATGTGACCTACATCTGTGATCCATAGGTCTGAAGAATTGAGAACTGAAGGTCCGAGAAGGGGGTGGGAGGGTCCTTGAAGACCCACCTTTTCTGCAAATATACAAACAATGAGAAGTATACACTACAGGCTAAAAGTGATACTCTCACTTGGGCATGTACAGCTATTTCATTATTAGTGAAATGCTCATTGATTGCCAAGACTTTAGGAGAAGAATGTTTCCAACATTTCAAAAATGTATTCCAGGCCTGGGAATTTAGCTCAGTGGTTCCACTGCCTGCCTCACAAGTGCAAGGTCCCAAGTTCAATCCCCAATACCAAAAAAAAAAGTATTCCAGGAACTACATCCTTATTCATCACCATTGTCAGAAGAAGTGTTGGGAAAGCATGCATTTCCAGTGAATGAATGAATTTACTGACTCATCTGCCACAGTACCATTCACATTTATGGAACATCTGAGTGATCATATATAAATACTTTCCAAATGCACTGATAGTTGGGCAGGAGATCTCAAATGCAGTCTTTCCTTAACTGATAAGGCTCACTTTTCTTATGAAAAAAGCACATCAGCAGTCAGATCACATTACTTCCCAGCTCTTTCACTTGCAGTTCCAATTAGGTATGCTACAAATGATTCAGGAGGAAACCACACATTTATGCAGGCAGCCAGCGGCTTGTGGGGAAGGGTTTAAGGCAAGCAGGGAATTTTGTGTGGAAATCAATTCTTTGCAGAAGTCAATGTATTATGGACATTCAAGCAGGAGAGATTCCAGAGAGAAATTAACTGCCCAAGTAAGCCAGCTCCTTGAGGTGTGTGTCTATAGTCACCAGGAAAAAAAAAAGTGAGTTAACCCTTCAGGCAGCTCTTAAATATGCATTACCTATTGAGTGGAGAGAACTAGAGAACTGAGGCTGGGCCTTTAAACACAGTATTCCTTATGAAATTGATTCACAAACCAGAACAAATTCCCCTTAAATTAAATGAATGTCTCCAAAGGGCTCTTCTTTGGGGTTTTTCCACATTCTATCCTAAACAAGAGTCTGCTCCTAGGAAATTTCCAAGCACTACATAAACATGGGAAACTGAAACTCTTGAGTGTGAACTATCCTGCTGTCTGAGAGCAAAACCTTTCCAGCCTGAGGAGATGGAAATAGGATCATACAGATTTTGTGTTCTGGAAAGATGGACAGATACAAGGAACTTCTGTGAAAGAGGCCAGGGTCTCCGATGCTGGGGTTGCTGAGGGAAAGCAGGCTGGGCATGGAGTCCTCTCAGAGGGTACAGGGATGCAGGAGTGTGCAAAGGAGGAATGTCATAGGGCACTAGAGACTCAAACACAATACTACATGTGAGTCCTCACTGGTAAGATGGCACAGAGCTCAGATTTTGCTCCTCAAAGAAACTGCCCTGGATGTAATTCAACAGCAGCCTGGGCAGGAGGACAGCAGACCACTTGTAGATGGAAAACAAAGGAAATGCTGCACTTCAAATCCCTTTGTACTCTGCAGGGTTGAAGGTAAATGAACTGTAACAGCAACTCACTAGAAGCCAAGGTGAATTCCTTTCCTTGTAGCTACCCAGACAAGATGATTAGGCCATCTTCTTCAATTAAGACCATCACACCAATGTAATGTCTTGGTTTTGACACTGTTTCATGACCCTGGATATGTTATCATTGGAGGAAGCTGGGTAAAGGGCACATAGGAACTGTTACATTTTTACAACTTCTTGGAAGTCTGGAATCATTTCAAAATTAAAAGTTTATAGTAACAAAGACAATCCTGATTAATCACAGGAATGCAATGACATACAAGGCTTGAGTACATTCCCTGAAGGAGATTTCCAACCTGAACCAGCGACACAGCAGGACACGAAAGCCATCACCAATGAAACAGCTCCTCGATCTCCTGAACCCCAGAACTACCTGGGGTGGGGCAGGTCTCTCCACCACATCTCTTTCTGTTCCACACGTTGCACACATGCACACAAATATATACATGTTGCTATTATTCTCAACTCCTCATTATTATTTTGGAATAAAGGTATATCTCTAGAATATATTCATCAAAATACTAAGGGTATCACCCACACAGGACATTCTTAATAAACACTAATGTCCCACTTGCTCAATGACTAAAATGACCTTCATGAGCCCTAAAGGTCAAAAGAAGTTCATAGCTTTTATGTTTTTCTACATCTTCCCTGCTATCTCTTGCACCTTTAATGATGGCACATTCTAGAAAACAGAATTTAAAAAGCCACAGTATAACAGAAAGGTAGTGGGACAACTGAAAAAACTGAGCTGAACTTCACAAGATTTAACACTAACAGATAAGTTCCATAGGATTCAAATGCTGCCACTGATTAAAATTATCTTTGTCATCAAAATTATTTTGGAATATTAGAATCTCTTTTGTCTTTCTCCTTCCTTCCCATTCTTTGATTATAGATTTATACTAACATTCATTCATTATATTCAGCACATTTTTATTGAGCAATGTTTTAGAGATTGTGCTAGGGCCTACAAGCTAATAAGCAAATGAAAAGAGAACTACAAAATCTTAAGGTTGCTAAAGATGAATACGTTAGAAATATGCCTAGTGAATCTATTATCAACTTACCCCCAACATAACATTCTCAAAACATATGCATTGCGTTTTTAAAGTTTTGTAAATTGCTATATATAGAAGAGGAAAGACGCAAATGGATAGATGTGGAAGGTATTCGAAGACAGAGAAAATAGCTAGTTCTAGACAATTTTCCCATTTCTGGCTGGGTATTTTTCTACAGGTCAGCCCACAAAGGCTAAGGTGACCCAGTAGCTTTTCAGATGGCTCCTGGCTCGTAGCCAATTCCTCTTCTTCCTAGCAGCAAGTGGCCAGGACAAGGACATCTGTCCTGGAGACAATGCAGTACTCAGCCAGAGAGATAGGTATCCCAGCTTCATGCAAGAGGATGAGCTGGTCAACCCTGATGGTGTCCTTCCCAATAGACATTTCAAGGTAGTCAGGACTGCTACCCAGGAAAGAGCACATAAACATGGTGCATGAGGCCCCAAAGCTTTTGGCAAACTATGCAACAAGCCCTGAAGTCAAGTTAAATGCAACTTGCCTAGATTTGGATTTCTTACAATCCATGCAGTTCTGCCTCCATTCCTTACTGACATATTAGCCACCCCTATTAGGCACCTAAAATGGTGTGTAAGTGCTGTGCTCAGCGTAAGTGCTATTAAGAGTCTAAGGAGGGTTGAACAGATAACCACAACTTTTATGAGGGTGGGTGATTCAGCTGGAGGTAATTAAACATAGATGATCAGTGAGAAAGACACTAATCCTCTGAATTCCTCAGAAACATGACATAATTGTCCTGATACAATAGATCCTCAGAGCAGTGTCCTGAAAGAAAGAGGCCCTTAACCACTTCCATGGATGGTCCATGAGATAAAAGAATTGGAAAAGGGAAAAAAAATGCTCTTCCATTGTTCTGATGCAATTCCTCATTCTCAAATCTATGATTAAGCTGTACAGCTAAGTGTACAGTTAACTGTAATTTAATTTCATAAAGTGGTTAAAATTTTCCCAAGAGAAATTAATGTTAAGTTGCATTAAATAATGATAAAAAATTAAGATCATCAAAGAATCCTATATCCTCCTAAAAATCTTACATGATCTCATACACCTCATGATTCAGTCTGAAACACTGTTATAAGGAAATGATATATCCACATTAACATAGTAAGAGAGTAAAAGCAATTGGTACTAGAATCAGAAGAAATAAAATCAGCATCCATGGTGGGTAATTCAGGAAGATACTCATAGTTTGCATTAATCTAAATAGCCAGAAAATGATTAATATTTACTTTGTTTGCTCCATATAGGCATTTCTTCAAAGAGGCTTTATAGGAATACTCAGAAAATGATTGTAGTTATTCTAAAGTTTAATGCAGTCATAAATTAATTTCTTGATATTAATGTGTGGCAAGCAATCATTTCAAACCATATCACTGACACTGCTGCTCCAGTGTGCATTTGGAATGAATTTTATGCCCTCTCAGCTGTGACCCTCTGGTGGAGCTGAAGTTCTTACCTCTATAACGTTGTTGGGACTGCTGATGTAGATGCCAGATGGTGTCAACATTTCAGGACTGGAGAGACCCTCGGCACCAGAAACATTGATTATCACGTTGTTTCTTACTATATTCCCCTGTTCTGACCAGCCTAGTTTTTAAAAACAAATAAAACCCAAGGATTTACAAATACAGTTAAAATTTACACAACCCAACACTTTTGCTTCTACTAATATACATCCCAGTTCATGTAATATATTTCATATAAATGTGTATATGTTTGTGTACAGCTTTAGAAGATATTTAGCTCAACAAATTTAAAATATCTAACATTTTGCCATCAGATCTTCTTATAAAATACATGACCACTATAAATGGATTGTTATAGATTTAAAAATCAGTTTACATATTTACCATGTTTTCTTCCAGGAATAAACTCCCAAGGGATATAGCTTATCTCCATATATGTCCCTGAGAACAAAAGACTATGTTACTTCAGAACATCTGATGCCACTCAGGAAAACAAGAGACACTGCAACAGTATTTATTCTTTGAGTGTTGGCTGTTTTGATTTTTTTTGTGTGTGTTTTTATCTATAAACTAAACAAAGAGATATAGATCATATGGACTTTTAGTTCAAGAGTATCATGGGTCAAAGGTTCACTTTCAATAAAATGAAGAGCAGAGAAATACATCTTTTATTTTACTTCCTAGATGGAGTCTAAGTGACCGTCTCCTCTGTCAAATTCTTTGTCAGCCTCAGCCTTGTTCTTAGGTTTTCAAATTGACCACCAGCTATCTACATCCTTCCCTCTTCCCCTTGAAGGTCTAGAATGTTCTGGAGGAACAGGCTGGATGAGACCAGAGACCCTCACACACAGTGAAAGAGTAGAAGAGCACACGTGGGCCATGAGATACAGAGATGAGTCACTTGAGAGATAGTGACAGGGAGCAGGCGCACAGAACCCCTTATGAGATCCTCAGTCTTTGTGTACCTCTGTCTCCTATGTCATTTCATGAGTCTGGATGTACAAAGTTGTTAAGATAGAGTACTTTACCTATAGCATAATAATAACAAATATTTTAATTCCTCATTTGCAATACATTCGAGGTTAGGAGTCTATAATTTGCAATATCCAAGACCAAAAATGTTCTTTCTCTTGCATGGCTAATGTCTATCTCATCTCTTTGTTTTCTGCTAAAAGAATATTGTTAGGATATCTTCCTGAATTACTGCCAGAGGTTTTGTTCCTTACACAGACAAAAGTGACACTAAGCAAAGTCAATCCTACATGTGCTACTTTGACTTCCTTGTGTATGTCTTTTTCTAATCATCATATTTTTCAGTCCCTGATAACCTCAAGTATCAGCTCTGCCTCTTAGAGCTTGAGTAAAGCAAGTTCATATGACCGATATTTCCTTGGTAAACAGTTTCCCTCTCAGGATTAGAAGCTTTGCAGCCTTTATTTTGTTTTGATTTTTTGAGACAGGGTCCCACAAAGTAATCTAGGCTAGCCTTGAACTCATGATGTACCCCAGGCTGGCCGTAAATTTGTGATCCTCTTGCTTCAGCCTCCCAAGACTTGGTATTACTAGTGTTAACCACCATGTCCACATAGAAACTTTGAAGCATTTATCTCAACAGATTGTTCTTAAATAAAATGTACATTTGGGCCAGGTATTTAGCTCAGTGGTTCTGGTGCCTGCCTCACAAGTGCAAGGTCCTGAGTACAATCCCCAGAACCAAAAAAAAAAAAATGTACATTTCCCCCAATAATATCAGAGTTAATTTAAATATAAAAATCTATTTACCAAATAGAATTATATTCTTCCTTTTAGTGAACCTGATTTGCTTTATCATTTGGATACAACCAGAGACCCTTTGCTCATTTATTCATTCATTTCTTTCAACTGACAGACCTACAATGTATGAGTTAATATGCTAAATGCTAAGTAAACAATGTCCTCATGGAATCTGGTGGTAAAGTGATGATAATCAGATGATCAGAAACATGACATATTTTACAGCAAGAAGTGCTGATTGGTGCTTAAAGAGCTTAAACGGAAGGACTAAACTTGGGGGTATTGTGGGGTGAATCTGAGACTGAGTAGCTTGAACAAAGAAAAAGAGCTAAGCAAAATCCTGAGACTAAAGAAAGTATGGTTTTTTTTGAAAGGATAAAATGAAATAGATCAGTGTCACTAGAGTACAGAGGGAGAGAAAAAGAGCAAGACAAGTTTACAGAGATTAACAGAGACAAAAAAAATCACTGAAGCAATCTTTCAAACTATATTAAAATCTTTGTTTATATTCTAACAGCAATAAGAAACTCTTAAAGGGTTTTAAGGGGAGGAATGATATGATACAACTTCAGACTTTTCTAGATTTTGCAATGAACTGTAAGAGACAAAAAGTGAAAACAAGTCACCAGTTAAAAGATTCTGAATCATGAATGTCTTCCCAAGCCACAAGAGCAACTAAGGACAGAGTTAAAGACTTTTTAAGCCTTTGGCTAACATTCAAGTGTGACAGATTCATTCAAGTTTGTGAGACTGTACATGCACATATTTAAGTGACTTAACATTATTGTGAAAATATCTGGCAGTAAGCTTTAAACCTCCCATTTTATATTTGTTAACCTGAACTAAAACTTTGAAAGATCAATTTCTTATTTATAAAGTTTAGTAAGTCAATCAGTGATGACTACATTTAAGTTCAGAATTTTTAACCATGGCATACTTGTAAGGTTCAGAAAGCCAAAATTTTATAAATTGGGAATTAAAGATTTGGGGAAAATTCTCTGAAAAAACTAGGCATCCTTCTCAAGCATGCAGAAATTTAACAAGCTCCTTCTACTTACCAACCAGCAGTGCATGGCCTAAAATCTTATAGATCACATTACTGTCCACCTCCAGGCCCCAGGTCCTGCCCAGGTCTAGACCTCTGCTGAAAGAGCTCCAAACTGTGCAGCCCCTGATGTAGGAACCTGAACAAGAAAGAGTAAGGTGGAAATCACAACTAGATCTCACACACTCCTTGGATTCTGCTGACCATATCCAAAGTAAGCTATGCCATAACTAAAAATATCTTCCTGATAACAAGAAAACTCAAAAGTTGAGTTGGAAGGGGCAATTAAATCAGGAAAATGGGCAACTCAGGCTAATGGTCCTCAAATATAAACAGGTTGAAATCCAAGGATTAAGTCTCAGAAAAGAAAATCATCAGAGAAAAAGAAAGTATGGCCAAACCACAAAAGAACCCATGGCTGTCAGGATTTCCACCTGACTACCAGGTTTGGCAGAAATTCTCATCCCAATATGGTAAATGAGAGGGTAAGGACTATGGAGAGTAATGCTTATGGATAAACTCTGATCTTTGAAAGCTACATCTTGATAAGGAGGTGTCATCATTACTTCTTGAGCTATATCTTATAAACAAATTAATATCTGTAACTTGCAAAGCAGTGACAGTCTTAGCCCAAGATGGACAGAGATTTCTATTCCAAATTGTTAGCAAATCCTGGTAATCATGGCTCTTACATTTGAATATGGAAAGTTTATGAAGTTAGAGGGAAAGTATCCTCTGTAATGCTAAAAAGAATCAACATTTAGGAAAATCACTGGATCTAGTCTTTATATCTCTGGCCCTTGAACTGGATTATACAGCCTAGATCAGTCAATGAATAAATATTCCCTGATAATCAACTATAGTCACACTGCACTTGATGTCATTTCAGTCAGTGATTGGCTGCATATACAGTGGTGGGCCCATGAAATATAATGGAATGAGAAGCTCCTATCACAACAGGACAGCAGTCAAAATTTTGAAGCACAATACATTATTTATGTGTTTGTGGTGATGCTGGCAAAAAAAAAAAAAACCTACTGCACTACCAGTAATGTAAAAGTACACCACATATAATTATGTAGCATACATAACACTTAATAATGACAATAAATGACTGTGTAACTGGTTTATGTGTTTACTCTATTATTTTAGAGTGTATTCCTTTACTTATAAAAATAAAAAACTTTTCCATAAAACAGTATGCTATGTTATGCCAACAGTAGCTTCATACATCTCATGTTTTCCTCTTTTCTTGATTGCATGGAGAAGCCACTGGACATTGTTGATCTACACCATCAAGGTTTGTATAAGAGCACTCTATGATATTCACATGGTGACAAAATCGCCTAATGACACATTTCTCAAAATGTACCCTCATGGATAAAAAATGCATGACTTTATATTTTAGGGATTGTGCAGTAAGTTACAGATATAAATATGAGCAAAACTAAGTAGACTCATATTTGTGTATCTTCAACCGGGTGGAGGAAAATTTATTATTTGGATAATAAAATATATATCCATATAAAGGAGCCTAGTATTATTACCAGGAAGGGAGAGAGATATATGATGCCATATATCTAGGATACTGGTTTATAGAATATTTTGAAAATTGGAACTACCCAGAAAATTCTCAATTATAATGTCTTATAGACAGTGGATCTCTAATTTCCCTCAATCTCAGCTCCCTTAGTAGTAGGGATCCTTATATTACTTACAAAGGATCCACTCTATTAATTAACCCACCCAAACCTACTTTTTTCAGAAACATTACCTGCTACAGATGATTTCCTAACTCTGAATCTCCAGGATATGATCCCATCATAATTTGCCTGTCCATTTGGACAACCAATAAGAACTAATATATCTGAGTAGCTCTTATGGGTAGAATTCAAGAACTGGTAAACCCTTTAAAGTACTGTGCAAAGATTCCAGTTCCTTCCAACTCTAGGGGCTGGGTGCAATTGGCCACACAGGATAAAAGATTCTTTGGTGTAAACATGCCAGAAGTCTCTGACACCAGGTTTAATGTTTTATTCCTTGTTATATAAAGAAATATATTTTTATTTCAACAGGGACTTCTAGAGGATAATATCTTAATGCAGTGATTTCTAAAAATATGCATTAAATCCTTTTATCAAACAAAATCAAATATATAGAAATTGATTAAAAGGGTACCTACTCCATAAAAAAGGTTAGGTAAAATCAGTGAATTTTGAAGAAGAGGGGTTCATTATGTCCAAATGATAACTTGTGTGTGATTATAACCCTCTCTTTCACTGGCATCTGCATCAAATATTCTGCATGCAGGTGACAACCAAAGTACTCGAGAGAAGGACACAAAAGTACCCGTTGACCCAAAGTAGTAGGAAAGGGACCATGTTAAGAAGTATCAACCTAAATGACTGGAATAAATAAAGAAATAGCTAGCAAATTAGGATAGACACCCAAGATATGCAGATGATTTGAAAAGAGGAAAAAAAAACTGTAGTTGGCTAGCAAGAGACTCTGCTCTTAATAGTTTCAAGGCTCACTCTGTCATTCATTACCCATTGAAACTCTAGTAAAGGTTCAACCCTATTTCTCCAGCCCCATGGGCAACACATGTTGACCTGATGTCTTTTGCTCAGGCATCAACCTTTGAATCTCCTAGAGCAGCACCCTTTAAACAAAGGCAAAACATGAAAGCGTGAGTATTAGATGTGTTGGGGAATTGGAGGATCACTCAGAAATGGAGCTCTTGTTCTCATTACTTAGCATCTGTACCTCTTCCTCTCTGCATATCAGCTTTGTTGTTAGGGTTGCATCCTGGAAGCTCCTACATCTCTCTGACCTCAGTTTCAGAACTTTTATTAGTACATCTGGCCATATTCTTTTCTTCTGGTTCCGATTTTATTTTTCCCTGAGTGGTTCTCACCTGAAATTGATGCTTCATGCTCATTTCTGTATCTGCAGCTTTAGCCAAGCTCTGCACACCTGTCTGCTCCATGTTCCCAGGAAAAGTACCTTCGTCTCAGCTCTTCCTCTGCCATGCTCTGAGGCAGAAGACTCCTCCAAGTTGGACAACTTCACATAGAAATGCCTTTTCCTCTGCCTGGACTCCCATAGTGTTGATTATCTATGCTGTTCGATGTCAGTTTGCCTACAGTCACAGCACTGGTAAGTGGTAGTGGCAAGATTCAGGGCACAAGGCTGTGCAGCTCTCTCCACATATCAGTGATGTTTCTCAAATTTTACTCCTGAACTGACTCCTTCCAGAATAATAAGCTGAGCATGTTTAAAATTCAGATACCTAGGCTCAACTTTAAACTCTACAAATGATTTTTTGGGTACACTAAAGTTGAAAAATGCTGATGTTGAATATAAAGTAGTATCCATCTACAAATCCCTCAAATCCCACAAATCCCCTATTATGTACAACCCATAAGTGCCTTAGGGGAGAAGACAGAAAGTAAGAAGTTTTTTGATCCCTTACCTCTCATTGCTCCCACCAGAGTGATGGAGCTCAGGTGCTTCCGGAAGGTTTGCCCCATGTCTTGGAATTGCACCCCCTTCAGCTGGACCCAGCTGGGCTCCTTTGGGAAAGACTGAATGATGACTCTGGCCCCCAGATCCCTGGATCCCAGCACCTTCTCACTCTTGGAATACAAACAGTGCTGCAGATTACCTGAAACACAGAATGAAGTCCAGGGACCTAGACCAGTAGAACACGCTTCAAGACAAATCTCTGTTTAGAAGGCACTTCCAGCACAATGGAAATCCATGATTATTTCTTTCATGTAATAATCTTATTTTTACTTTGATTCCCTTCTGTGGATTATTAATTAAAAGATCTGATCATCTCAGCATAACGTTGCTTTTATTATTTCCAGAAACCCTTAAAACAATCATCTTAATTACTGCACAAAGTGATAGATTATAACCCACAAATCCAACCTAAAGAGATGATTATTTCAACATAAGAGACCCTTGGAGAGAATGTACAGTAAGAGACCTTCTCACAACTTCTATTGCTACAGTGTTGGGACCTCAGGATCTACAGCACTTTCTGTAGACACAGGACATTTGGTGATGGGAACTAACCTCAGGATAGAGAAGAAATGATCTCCTGAATTGATTATTTATTATTCATGTTAATGAACCAAGGAAGTGGCAGTCATGCAAAACAATGTGTCATTCCACAGTGAATTTCAGAATCTAGCCATTTGCTTATACCGAAATGAATATATAAAAGGTAAATAAAGACATGCTTTACATTTGCATGCTTTATCATTTGCACCAGTAATCCATGACATTTTCAAATGGCCGGACTTCGTACTATAAGATTTAGCTAGCATGTTCCATACTTCAGTCCTGTGCAAAAGGCTAAGTGACTTATTCTAAGAATACTGTAGCTACATTTAAGATTTATGATGACATCAAGGATGTATTCTAGTAGGAGCTAACAGATTTCAAATAGCTCAAACCTTAATCTGGGCATGATGGTACATGGCTGTAATCTCAGTACTTGGGAGGCTGAGGCAGGAGGATCACTCTAAATTCAAGATCAGTCAGCCTGGGCTACATAGTGAGTTCAAGGCCACCCTGAACTAAAGAATAAGATCCTGGCTTGAAAAACCAAAATAAACCCAAAACGTTCAAATCCAGAGGCATGTTCTCATTGGTTACACGATCAAATTCAATGTTTTACAAAGTGTGATCTGAGAAAATCTGTATGAAAATTATCAAGTGGGTTTGAATGGTATGCAGATCCCAGTTTGGCAAAACTTTTAAAGTTTGCACTGAATCGATTCTAACCCACTGTTATTCGGACATAGTTTACGGAATGGCACATTTGTGAGTCAATGACTTGGATGGAGGAAGATGAGAAAAAATCTCTCTCCACACCCAAATACATTGCTACATTACACCTACTTGCAACTACATGCAGATGCCACCCAAATTTTTAACCTTAGCTTTGACATTTTTCTGAGTTTCAGACATTATTGGACATCTCTAGCATGTTGCTGGCCTGCCATCTCTGTTTCAACGCACACAAATTTAAACACATGATTATCATCCTCCCACCCCAAAACATGCTCCCTTTCCTATCTCAATAAATAGCCTCATCATCCATCCAGAGCTCATGCCTGGAAGTCATCCTTGACACCCGCCCCATCCTGGACCACAGTTGACAAATGATGTCTTCACAACATGTGAAAGCCTCATAATCTACAGCCTGAGAAACCAAAACATAACCTACTAAACTAACCATCCCTGAAATCGATGTTTAATAGGCACATCAGTGTGATTCAGTGCCTGCTATTTTGCTAGAAGATAAATGAACTTTTCCCAGGACTTACCCAAAGTATGTGGTAGGTCACTCACAAAACAAACCCCAAAAGGAGTGGGAGAGCAAGTCTAATCAATAAGAATATGCTCCCTGAGTCTATGATTCTGGCATTAGGGTTTCCTTGAAAATCTTAGAAGAAGCCTAGAATCAAAGTTAAGATTATATCTAACCTGGAAATGCAATTCAGCTCTCCAGTTTTAATTCTTTAACAGAATTTCCCCCCAGAAACTTAGTTAATTTATTATTTCTTTTGTCTTTTTTTTTTTTTGGTCTCTTTCACAAGTTTGTTTGGAAGTGAAGAGGGGAATGAAATGACAATTTGTCAAGAACATTCTGAAAATTACAGAATATCATGGACATCCAAAGATCAAAAGCTTATTCTATTTTGAAGGAAGTCAACCGCTGCATTACCATGTGCCACGTGGAAACATTCTTTTTCACTCATGAGACTTTCTAACAAAATATTTCTCTACCTTCTGGAACATTGGTCTCCTGGCATGAAGCTAGAAGCTTCCTTCTCTCATGGGTGAGATTTCCTTTTATGGTAATACTCCTGCTGAGCAGAGCAACTGTGGCCTTTAAAATTCGGTGCTCTCCAGCCACCCAGCTCTCTGTCCAGTTGTGAGAATATCTGAGAAAGAGAAAAGGAGGAGGGTATATCTGAGGACATCACTCCAAATCTTAGGAATCACAAGTCCTGAGATGATTAAAATTCTTCCTTTGAGATTTATTTCTTTAGCAACTCAAATACCAAAGACTGAGCAAACCATGTAAAAATGTAAAAATATGCTGATTATTGCACTGACCACTTGCTGTAAAATAGACTTCTAGTGCCTCACAAATTATCTGAGTTCTAAATCTTCAAATCATTCCATATTTTATAATTTTCTTATCAAAATGTCTAACATTTCTAATGTACAGCTACATCAGAAGACAAAATGTCCAGACTCTAATGCAGTTAGGATCTTGTCTTCTTCCATGTAACTTAGCCAAGCTGACCATCTATACCTCAGGGGTGACCTAAGATGGAGGTCTGCATGCTGCACGGTCTCCACGGTGACAATCTCTTCCAGTAGGCTGACACCTTCAACTCCTGTCCCACTGACAATGACAACTTCATCCCCTGGGTGCCAGTCCACAGCATCTTCCAGAGCCAACACCTTGTCTTCAGCACAGCTGGCTGTTCGAAGGTAGGTGACGGTTACTGCCGGTAGGGAACCTAAAGCCACCCAAGGAAAACTGCTCAGACATTTTAATAATTAATAAGAATGTGAGGTCATTCAAATAATTCTATGAAAAAAAAGAATCTGGTAAAGTAAGCCTCAGAATCATTTAGTATCGTTTTGTGACTAGTTGTATTTTTAGTGTGAGATGGGTTTTGGGAGGCAACATTATTTTTCTCATCTATAAAGGGTGTCATAAAAGTGATACAGAATAGAGTAGTGAGGTGTGAAAAACAATACATTTAGGTCTGATATACTAAATTTAGATTTGAGTCAAAGGTTGCTTTGGGTAACATGTGAGGTTAAAAATATAGTGAATGTTCAAATTTATAAAAAATGTATTACAGGAAGACACATTCCAATTAATCTCCTTCTGCATACTCCTCCTTGCTTAGAACACACTGATCCCATCATATTTGCCTCTTTCTGAAGCTGTTCTGGAAGTCTTCTGTCGTGGGTGTCTTCAGTTGTGCTGTTGTGGTGAATAAGATGGATGAGGAGATGAGAACAAACTGTAATATTTTTACGAGCCTGCCTTTCCCACCAGAATTCACCTTTTTTAATCATACTTTGTAAAGACAATCATGAAGAAGGACTTCCAGAACTGCTTTGGAAAATGGAAAGAATATGGGGTAAGTTTATTCAAAGCAAGGGGGAGCATTTTGAAGGAGTTTAATGGCAATGGGTCTTTTATTGAAACAAGTTTTTAATTTAAACATTCACTGTATATTTTGATCGCATCATGTACTTATGGGTTAGATTCAATTTTCTCAATTTAAAACAGAAGTAGCATGGTGTTCTATAATAGGGTTTTAGGAGGATTAAATGAGATAATATTTATGAAACACAGCTTGAACCTTGCTGCATAATAGACCTTCAATATATTAGTCCTTTTTCTTTCTTCCTTATATCACATTGTGTCTTGAGGATGAGATCTTACTACTTCTTCTTTATTCCAAAAAGAAAAAAATGGTAGACTTTGATATAGAAGTCTACAACTAATTTCTCACAAGCGACATCAACCAACCTTGCAAATCATGAAAGCAGGATAGAAAATCAGAACTACCTTGGAATGGTGGCCGTAAGTCTGAGTGTCTTAAATAACCCCTTCAAACTCTAAAACTGGGTGTGTCTAGGACAGGATTAGCAAGCAAACTCAAAGAAGAGAAAATTGGCGACTCTAGATATCTTAGTGTGTTTTGTACTCTGGCCTCCATCTGATAGTACATCTGACTGTCCCCATACCAAGCACGCTCGTCCTTAACTACATGAGATTTAAGAAGGTCGTCTGCCTCAGAGTTCACGTGAGACTTCTCCAGCAAGGGTCAAAGCAATATTTTTAAGGCATTATCTAAAGCAATATTTCAGAAAACATATGGCTTACTGCCAACTTCTTTCTACACCCTGAGTGCATTTCCTTCCTCCTTTGTAATACATCATAATTTACCAGCTCACAGCAAATTTCTGTCCTCCCTTGTTGCACTGAAGTAAAGTAATAATACTAACATCTCTAACTACAGAGGTGGCCAACAATAAATCATTTCAAATTATTTTAAACTTTCCTCTTTATTTTTCTGTATGTGTGCAGGCACTTGGGCCAATAATGTTGTTCTATGCTTAGAAAGGTCTTTGGGTTAATGATATAATTCCTGAGGTTTACTCAGGCAATAATTTTAATCTTAAAAAAATTTCACAGAGTTCAAAATTTCTAATTATAGGGCAGGTGAAAATTAAGACATAAATCATCCCAAAAGAAAATAATTTTAATTTTAGTCTTTATTTGTATATCTTAACCTTTGGGAACAATAAAATGAAATAAAATTTATTTATTCACACATATGCATATGTGTGAATTTCTCTGACTTGTTCTTGATTATCTATACAGAAAAGTCTTTACCAAACATAGAAAAGTGTTTATCAAAGATACAAGGCTATCGGACCGGGAATTTAGCTCAGTGGTTCCACCGCCTGCCTCGCAAGCTCAAGGATCCAAGTTTGATCACCAGTACCAAAAAACAAAAAATAAAAAATAAGATACAAAGCTATCAACTCTGTGATCAGTTGTTCAGATACTTCAACAATATGTAATAATTATCATCAATATGTATTGTCATTACATATGATTACATATCATCAATATGTAATTATCAATGATCATCAATGTGTAATAATTATGTATCTACCAACATACAAGCTACATACGGTAGAACCAACAGTAGTGACAACAAACATTTTTCAACTAGTCATTCTTAAAAGTAACGGTCAAGTCAGAATGAATGAAAAAAATCACAGAATCTATAAGTGTATGTTTAGCTTACATCCTTTTGCATGGTAACAGAACCTCTAGAAAGTCATAATGTATTTGAAAATATTCACTCTCACCAGAAAAATTACATCTCTGCATATAACTAAATGTTAATCTTGGATGTTTCATGAGTGCGAGTCTCTTTTGTCCAACCACATAGTAGATAGATATATTGACATGTGGATGACTTGCCATCACCTCAAACTCCAAAATAAGTATGAAACATCAAAGCAGAATGCTATCTTGTATGGAACTCCTCCCCCACTGTTTTTGGTTTTTTGGTTTTATTTTTCTAGTTAGGGGACCCATGAACAGCTTTCTTGCCTAAATTGCTCATTTTTGTTTACTTACTGTCATGTGAAGAAGGGTTAATTGCTTTCTTAAACATTTCTGTAAGGCAA